>CM057224.1:75720792-75813292 GCA_029891385.1 Erythroxylum novogranatense
ATGGACGGCGGTGTTAGATGATCTTATATGGGATTCTCACTCCGGGAGGCCTGATAGTGTCATACTTCAAACGGCTTTTCAAATGGTTATTTATCACTTGTGGAGGGAGTGAAATTGCAGGCTTTATAAGCAACAGGAGCGACATAAGTATGAGTTAGCTGATAGTATTGTCAATGTGATCCGTGAGGCTCTCATTGTTACTGGACAGCATGAGGTTATTAGCTTGGAAATGAGGCGGCGTTGGCATATTTAGAGTATAGTAGTTGTTTTTGGGCTGATCTTTGCAGAGGTGTTAATGGTTACATCGATTCTGTGTTTGGTTTTTCCTTTTAGAAGGATTGTACAGTGTAGACTTATTGATTGAGTAATTTAATTATTTTAAATTTCCAAAAAAAAAAGAAAAAAGAAAAACAAGGATATATATGGAGGAGAAAAACAAAACTTCTTTGCTGAAGAAAAAAAACAACACAAAGACTCTCACCAACTTTGTATCGCAACACTATTTTCCTCTCCTTTTTCAACTCACTCACTTCTCTTTCGTACAAACTCCTCACTTCATTTTTTTTTATACACACATCTCACATCAATGCAATAAGCTGTTACAAGTACCTAATTAAAATTCTCATAAATTGTACAACCATTCATCTTCAAATTCTATGAACTCTTCATATTTGTAACTCCATGAACCATTCGTATTCTTAAATTATGAACCATTTATGAATCATGTTTAACTTCTAGCATCCTCCCTTAAACATGATTCTGGACATACTCTGAGCAGCAGTCTCAATTTTTTGAACACATCAATCTTGAGAGCCTTGGTAAAGATATTTGCCACTTGATCTTCGGTCTTCACATACTTCACATAGATCTCCTTTCTCGAAATACAATCTCTGATAAAGTGAAACCTTGTATCAATGTTTTTGCTGCGATCATGAAAAATTGGATTTTTTGATAAAGCAATAGCATATTTGTTGTCCATATTAATCTCTGTTGCTTCATCTTGCACAACTCCAATTTCATTAAACAAATTTCTCAACCATATAACATGACAGGCAGAGAAAGTAGCAGCAACATATTCAGCCTCACAGGTTGAGAGAGTCACTATGGGTTATTTTTTTGAACTCCATGTAAAAGCAGTATCACCCATAAAGAATACAAATCCTGTAGTGCTTTTACAATCATCTATATCTCCAGCCCAATCGCTATCAAAATATCCTTCAAGTTTAAAACATTCAGAGAATGAATAAAACAACCCACAGTCAAGCGTACTTTTGAGATAGCGAAGAATTCTTTTGTTGCCTTCAAATGTGTAGCACTTGAAGTTTCCATGAAACGACTCACTAAACTAACTCCAAATAATATATCTGGTCTTGTACAAATCAAATATCTCAAACTGCCAATCAAACTTTTGAAATATGTTAGATTAATAGATTCACTCTCTTCATGTCTTGATAACTTGATCCCTGTTTCCACCGAAGTTGCTACAGTTTTAGAATCACTCATTTTGAACTTCTTTAAAACTTCCTTGGCATATCTTTGTTGAGAAATAAAGATCCCTTGCTTCATTTGTTTCACCTCAATGCCAAGATAATATGACATCATTCCAATGTCTGTCGTCTCAAATTCTCCAATCATCGCTTTCTTGAACTCATTGAACATGCTTGGATTATTTCCTATGAAAATCAAGTCTTTCACATACAAACAAACAAGTAATACATCACCATTTTTGTTTGTTTTGAAGTAAAGGGCATGTTCATATGGGCATTTCACAAAACCATTTTTCTATAAATAATTGGCAATTCGGCTATTCCACGCTCACGAAGCCTCCTTCAATCTGTATAAGGCCTTATTCAATCTTAGAACCTTGTTTGCTTGGCCTTTTACAATGTATCCAGGAGGTTGTTTCAAGTAAACTTCTTCCTCCAAATACCCGTTCAAGAAAGCGGACTTGACATCCATCTGGAAAATTCTCCATCCATGTTGAGTAGCCAATGAGATAATTAATCTGATGGTCTCTAAAAGAGCTACGGGAGCAAAAATTTCATCGTAATCAACATCTTAGTGTTGACTATAAACTTTGTCTACAAGTCGAGCTTTATGCCTCTCCACATCTCCGTTAGCATTTTTTTTGGTCTTGAAAACCCATTTGACTCCGATTGCTTTTTGTCCTTTGGGAAGAGCTTCAAGTTCCCAAGTATTGTTTTTGTTAATGGCTTGACTTTCTTCATCCATTGCCCTCACCCACCTTTTGTCTTGACTAGCTTCTGCAAAATCAATTGGTTCACTATCTGCAAAAAGACAAAATAAGGTGACATTATTTATCACTTGAGTTTCATCATACAATTCCCCCAAATTCCTCAAGCCACGAGGCCCAATAGGACTTTCTTCTTATGATGTAGATGATTCACTATGATGAGGAGATACAGTCATCACAGGTTCTTGATCTGCTTCAATATTTTCTCCATGCGTTCTTAAATAAATGGAAAGAAAGCATAATCTTCTTTTTGTGTATTCCAATCCCACATAGCATTCTCGTAAAAAATGACATCTCTACTCATAACAAGTTTTCCATTTTTGGGATTATAGAGCTTGTATCCTTTCGAACTTGAATCGTAGCCTATGAATACAAACTTTTCACTTTTGTCATCCAGCTTCGTCCGTCTTTGATCCGGGACATGAGCATAAACGACACTCCCAAAGATTTTCAAGTGAGCAACACTTGGTTTCCATCTATTCCAAGCTTGTTGAGGAATCATATTCTGCAAAATTATGGTAGGGCTTCTATTAGAAAGATACACAACACAATCTACTGCTTCGACCCAAAATTCCCTCGACATTTGCTTACTTTTCAGCATGCTTCGTGCCATGTTTAAGATTGATCGATTCTTTCTCTCAGTGACACCATTTTGTTGTGGTGTGAAAGGAACCGTGAAGGGCCTTCGGATTTCATTTTCATCACAAAATCTTTTGAACTCCCTTGAAGTAAATTCTCCTCCCCTTTTTGATCTTAAAGCTTTTATGGAATACCCACTCACCTTTTCGACAAAAACTTTGAATCTTTTAAACACTCCAAACACCTGAGATTTTCATTTCACAAAATAAACCCATGTTTTTCGGCTAAAATCATCAATGAATAACAGAAAATAGTTATTCTTACCGAAAGAACTTGGTGTGATTAGCCCACAAAGATCCGTATGCATAAGCTCTAGAGGCTCCTTCGCTCTTGAATAAGATTCTTTTGGAAAGCTTGTTCTAGATTGCTTGCCAAAAATACATTCTTCACAAAATTGGTTTGGGGGATGAATGTAAGGCAATCCTTTCACCATATTCTCCTCTGCCAGTAATCTCAAGCCACCAAGATTCAAATGCCCAAGCCTTAAATGCCATGTCCACGACGAGTCTTTCACACATGCTTTCAAGCACTTTGCAATATCAGTTTGAATATTCAATACAAACATTCTATTTTTTGTCATTGGTACTTTAGCAATTAAATTCTCATCTTGATCCTTAAGTGAAAGACTATAATTATTCATGAAAATATTGTTAAGTCATCAATTTGCACTTATTTTGTACTTAATTATCTTTAATGTGTTGAAATTATTATTCAAAATTAATGGAATTGTCTTATAATTGTTTACAGATGATTTTCAACATCTTAGAGACGAAATTGAATAAAAAAGATGCAAAAGAATGAAGAAAACCCGAAATTCCAAATTTGACAGCAATTCAGTAATTATGCGTGGGCACGCGTAAAGATGGAATAAATCTGTAGATCAACTTTTAAAAGTCAAAATCGAGATTCTCACAATCTTTGAAGATTATATTGCCATCTTTCAAAGGGATTGACTACCTAAAATTAGGGGATACATGATCTGAAGAGAATCAAGGAAAGATAAAGGGAAAAACAAGTATAAAAGAGGGAGGATGGTGGTTCACGCAAGCTTAGTTTAGGTTTAGGATAGGTTTTTGTTTCTACATCTTTTCTTTTCCAGTCTTTTTACATTTTTAGCACTTTTTTCTTTAGTATTTTCGTGTTTTTTAGTAAAGGACTAGGGATGGAGACTTTACGCTTTGTTATTTCTTTTGTTTTCAATTCTATTATGAGTAACTAAATCTTTTTTATTGATTGAGGGGATCCATGTTATCTGGTATTATGGTGAGATGATTTGAATAGAATTTATGTTGTTAATAAACATTGAATATCTTCCGATCTACTCTTCTAATTGAATCTGTTGGTTTCTAGGTGCGCAACTAGGGATTAACGTGTTTAACTGCTAGATTAACGAAATATGAGCAGTTTCGCTAATCGCAAGTAGCAATTGGGATTGTCTTCTCTACGTTAGAGTTGGAGAATTTTAAGGAGATATTCGCTTGATTGATTGCATGTCGTACGTGTATTTCGCTTGCTCATTGGTTTTTGATTCGTAAAGTTGTTATTCAATTAAACCTACGATCGTATCTAGGTTGTTGTTTAATAAGAATACTAGGATACATGTTTCTAGTCATTACTCTTAAGAGAAAATATTCCCAATAAATGTTTATTAATGATTCCAATTTTATATCGAGGATCCATTTTAACGTGATAACATCGGTGAATCGAAACCAAGGTTTGTCTCTTAATTTTTTCATATTCAATTATTTTTTATTTACGATTTTTCTTATACTTTTTCTTATATTTTTGTGAATGAAAACCACCCCCCATCTTGTTACTTTGTTTGAGCTTTAAAGTCGCTAACCTTTACCGTTAAAAATTTCTCGTGGGAACGATATCTACTTACCACTACTACATTAATTTGTATTAACGTAAGTGATTTCTTTTATCTTTGATTGCAGGCGACAGCATTACCAAATATTATAACCTTTCTCCATAAGCTGCCCCAAACTTAAAATATTATTTTTCATACCAGGCACATAGTAAACATTGGAAATAAATTCATGTTTCCCATTCTTCAAGCAGATTAAAATATTACCTTTCCCTTTTATTGGAATTTTTTTTGCATCTCCGAAAGTAATATTACTGCTTATCGATTCATCAAGCTCCATGAATAATGATTTGTGTCCGCACATGTGATTACTAGCGCCGCTATCAAGATACCAAAAATTGCTTTCGTTGTTCTCATCAGATTTGCATGCAAGAAGTAGTGTATGCTCATTTTTATCTCCTCCTTAGTATAATTGACATTCTCTTCAACTTTATTTTTGCATTCCCAAGCATAATGACCAAACTTATGATAATTGAAACATTCAATTTGGCTTTTGTCATACCTTCTATCATCATTTTGTCTCCCATTCGACCTTGGGTAATTTCCACGACCTCGACTTCGACCTCGTGAGGAATTAGTGTGCTAACCAACATCTTGACTTTGGTTATATCCTCCTCGTCCACATCCACGTGAACTTCCATGTCCACGACCTTTACCGCGGCCTCGTCCTCGTCCATTTTGACCCTTTTTTTTATCATCACCTGTCTTCAGTTGAAGCTTTGTTTGCAATAACTACTCGATGGGCTCTTTCTTCTTTTGTATAAGCTTTTCTTCATGAGTTGATCAATTGTCATTAGGGTCAAATCTTTCGACTCCTCAATTGCTACAATGATGAACTTAAATATTTCATCAAGTGAGCGAAGAATCTTTTCAGCAACTTGGCTATCTAGAATCTTCCCACCGAATCTCTTGATATCATTCACCACTTTGAGAACTCATGTAAAATAATCTGAGATGGACTTAGATTCATTCATGTGTAAGGCTTCATATTCTCCTCTCAACGCTTGAATTCTTACTCTCTTCACTTGCTCAACACCTTTATATGTGATTCGAATCAAAACTCATTGATTCCAAAATCCAACCGGGACCGGTATCATAAATATCTACTTCTCTTCTCCAGACTTGGCAGCTGCAATAAGAACAGATGGTCGAGGTATGTTACTTTCATCCTTTTTTTTGGGTAAATCAGAAGAATAAATTAATGGACCAAAATATGTACATAGCGTTCATATACAAGTGCCACTATAGATACATCTTGCTATACTAAGCAAAAACCGCAGAGCAGTCAAAGTACTTTCATCCATTTTACTTGAGAAAATTAATATTACGATTTATTAACTATATATATTGCAATATTATTAATGATAGAACCCAATAATTTTTAAAATATATGAATTATAGTGTTAAAATTATTTTTGAAGACAATTTATAAAATCTACTGATATGTAAATTTGATTTTATGTTTTATGATTTTGAATATTTCACTTTGATAAAATTAAAAAATATATTTTTTGTTAAGTAATCTTTTAAAATTATTATTATTGTTGTAGAAAATATAATAATGATAAAAGTTAATGTATTATTTTCATTAATTTTAAAATTTATAAAGTACTTTGTATTATTATTAACACTTATGAAAAATTAAAACTTTAAAGAAATTAATGATCAAACAAAATTAAATTCTCAGATAAAATATATTTATTATTATTTTATGCAAATTTTGCATAATTTGGGACATATCTGTTTTTATGCAAATCACGAAGCTTATGGACCACTTAAACGGAAACCACGTTTCGAATGCGACCGCGGCAGGCGATACTGTCTCCCCCCAAAGAAACCCCCGGGGCCGAAGAAACCCTGTAACCCTTATAAGCGCAATTGCGGAGGAACCAAACCCAAAGCCCTAGTTTCTCTTTATGCGACGTCGTATTGGAGATTGGACTTCTATGTATGTAGGGTTTGGTAGTACTAAATAAAACTTGGTAGTTATACCTAGTTTCACTTTATGGCGAGATTGTACTTCTACATGTCTAAAACAAAAACGAAGAAGAAGAAGGGTAGTGCTGTTAAATAAAGCTTAATAGCTATACCTAGTTTCTCTTGATGCGATGTCGTATTGGAGATTGTACTTCTACGTGTGTAGGGTTTGGTAGTACTATTAAATAAAGCTTAATAGCGTTTCAGAGACTGTACTTCTACATGTGTAAAAACAAGAAAAAATCTGTTGTGTCTATTTCTGTTTTTAACTCAATTTGTGTGATGTTGGCAGGATTCATTAGTGGAATTAAAAGCTTAATTAATTATACTAATTATGAATTTTTATATAAATATCTCAAAGAATTTATTATAATTCATTTGCACTAAGAAGCTCACTTGCAAGAGTAAACTCTTAAATTATTCCTTGAAGAGTAATGGCATCATATCCTTTGGAATGGTATCACTATTTTTGTTATAATCAATGCTCTAAAAATTAGATCAAAAGTTAAGCGGGTGAAGTAAGAGTTTTAAAGTTTAAAATATTCAACTAATCTTATACATCAAAAACTGACTAAAGATTGAATAAAATTAAAGAATTTAAAATATGATTGTCCTTATCTATCAAAATTTTAAATTTAAATTAAAAATATTGTGAATGAAAATTTATTGATCTTTTTAGTTTGTAAGAACTTATTTATTATAAAATTGACCGATTAATTAATAGTCTTTTAGTTTTAACCACGGTTTCAAAAACGAATCGAACATCGAATCGATCAAAGAAAAGTTAAAGGTTTAAAGGGTCAACCCAGATTAAATAAAATCGGAATATAATAAATAAGAAATAAAAATTATAAAATAATTAAAAATATAGTGTAAAATGAAATATTTTATTAAAATTCACTAATAATACCTATTAATATACAATAAACTAATAATAAATCTAATAATTTAAACTCTAATAATTTAAACTAAGTTTGCATTTAACATAAAACTTAAAATAAAAATAAAATATGTATTTCTTTATTATCATTTATTTAAAATTCATAAAAGTTAAAATATATTTAAAGAAAGTCAATAGAAAGAACTATAACTTCATTCTAACTTCTTTTTAACATCCTTTAAACATATTCTTGAATTATCTTAAGCAAGATTACTTATATATTAATTAATAATTCAATTTGTTAATCAAATTCATAGTAAAATAATAATTAGTTTTAACAATAATAATTTAAATTTTTAAATTAAAATATAAAGAGATAAATAGAGAGCCCAAATTTTGACAAATATAATTTATTAGTGAGATTAAATAAATTTTATAATTTTAAGGATAAAATAGTAACTTATTTTTAACAATAACAATTTAAAACAAAATGTTTAATCGATATATAAAGATATAAATCGCCCACTTTTTACTTAAAAGTGAAATATGGTCAATTAGTTGAAAAATGAAAGAATAATAGACTTGAAAATGACAAGACAGCCACTTCTTTAATAGACTGATTTGACCCGTGGTCTTCGATCTTGCTAGTCTTCGGCTGCTTATCAAGTCTTTGTTGGGTCAAATTTTCAGTACTGGTTATAATAATTTTATTATATTTTATTAAATTTTATGCACGTGCTTACGTAATTTAATAGAACAAGTTGGAATATCATAATTAGAACAAATGATTTGGTGTGAGTATTTCTCTTAATTCTCTTAAATTTTATGTTGAATTAAAAATTAATTTTATATAAAATTTATTAATATAAGATATTGTACCTTCTATTTAATTTTATTTATTTTTAAAATTATCATATAATTTAATATTGTAAAAATATTATTATACTTTTTTGTTTATTTCCATTCCAATTTTATTAATTTTCTTTAAATCTTATGAAAAAGATAAAATTTTAAATATAATTTTCTTTAAAATTTTAATAAAATAATAGAAAAATAGTGACCTTTAAACTATTTAAATTTAAATTTGTACGAACATAATTTAGCTCCTACTACTTTACATGAATAGTATTTATAGGTATGAATGGTACTGTATCCGTCGTATAAATAGTATTGTACACGTAAATAGTATCATATAATCGAATTACTGTAACGAATTTCAAACGGATTACACCAAAAAGTTAGTCATAATTTTCTCATCTCGCTCTGATACTACTTGTTCAAAAATTCAATCAGATTTGCAGTTAAATATGATTGAAAGAATAGTAATAAATACACAAATTTTACGTAAAAATAACTCTTAAATTAGGATAAAAATTACAAGGAAGTATTAAAAAAATTTACTACTAAAAAACTAAAAAATTACAAGAAAAAATTAAACCTACAAAAATATATATTATATTTTTATCTTCTCTCTTTGTCCTTATTCTCTCTCTGACCTCACCTCTCTTGTCTCTTCTCTGCTTGCTAATGCTCTTCATTGGCCTAGTCTTACATGCCAAAGTTGACGGATGAAAGAGGATAGCTGTTCTACACTTCTACTTCCCTTGGAGCCCTATAAATACGACTCCATCTAAAGCTTTTAGCAAGCGCAATTGCGTAGAAACCAAAACCTAAGTTTGGAATTACTTTATTGTTACATATAGCTTAATAGCTATGCCTGGTTCTGTTTATGCGATGTCTTATTGAAGATTTGACCTCTACATGTGTAGAACGAATAAGAAAGGAAGGAGGGTAGTACTATCAAAATCAAATAAAGCTTCACAGCTATGCCTAGTTTCTCCTTACTCAATGTCGTATTGGAGATTGTACTTCTATTCTAAGTGTGTAAAACGATGAAGAAAAGAGATT
Source organism: Erythroxylum novogranatense (assembly GCA_029891385.1). Lineage (NCBI taxonomy): Eukaryota > Viridiplantae > Streptophyta > Magnoliopsida > Malpighiales > Erythroxylaceae > Erythroxylum > Erythroxylum novogranatense. The sequence goes on from CM057224.1 coordinate 75,730,321, forward strand.
TATTGCGTCTATTTCTGTTTTAACTCAATTTGTTGTCGAATAAAAATCTTAATTAATTATATTAATTATGATTTTTATATAAAATCATCTTAATTAATTTTCAAGCAAACAAAAAACTTAATAATTTTAATTTTAATTTCATTAATTTAAGCTTATGTATCATAAAATTTTTAAAAATAAAATCAAAGCTTATATTAAAGTTAAAATATCACTCCACAGTACAAAATTCAACTTTTCAAAGATCATGTGAAGGCAACAAAAACAAATCAAAGCAGCAATCTTTACTGTAGAAATAGCCCCATCAGGCCAACTCCTAAAGTCAGGTAGTCTTCAGCTTGGTTGGTTGGACTAGGGTCAATTAGAACAAGGTTTTAGGTTCGACTCTTGGTAACGGGAGGCAGTGGATCGCTCTGTTAGGGGACTGACCAAGATTATCTGGTGATTCAATCTCAAGATGATCGGGCACTGCATTTGAGGCATGGAGTTGTGATTCAACCTTTTGGAACAAGGTAGCCTTCAGCTTTGGTCAATTCTCCATAGCCAGAAATTTTAGTACTACAAAAAAAAAAAGAAGAAGAAGAAGCGTTAAACTCAAAAGTGGAATGGTTCAGAACGAAGAGCAAAATCCAGAAAAAGAAGAAGAAGAAGAAGTATTAAACTAACCGGGAGATTTAAGAACATAAACAATACAAAAGTGGTGAAACTAGAAGAGAAGGTCAAAACTTGTTGGGAGAGAACATTTTTAAGTTAACTAGAAGAGGGGCAAACGAAAGTTGGGGTGGAGAGAAGAGAATCACTTTAAGATTGGGAGATGGACAACCCTCTTTCACGGTAGAGAAGGATAAATTTGTCCTCAAGTCATGAAATACATAAAGATAAGGGAGGGATTATGTTAGTTATTCTCCAAATTGAAAGAATATCTAAACCTAAGGATTGTCGATTTTGTTTTTAACCAAACAAAGCAATAAGTTATTACTAGGAATTAAGTAAGAACGGAATAATCATTCACCCCGTCCACACAGCCCATTAGGGTATGGTTTCTTCGCAATCGCACTTCTAATAGGCGATTGCGAAGAAAATATATTTTAATTTTATAATTTTAATTTTAATGTTAATTTTATTTTCTTTAATGTAAGCTTATGTATCATAAAATTTTAAAAATATAATCAAAGCTTATATTATTAAAACTTAATAAAATTGAAGATGAAGTATCAATATATAAAAGGGTTTGTATTTTAACTTTTTTAATAATCAATATAGAATAGTTGAGTTTTCATTTATTTAAAATTATATAATTTTAAAGATTATACAATTTTAAAAATAATTTAAATTATAAAAATCTCTATCCTTTACGCTAACTATATATTTAAATACATAATGATGCAATATATTTTAAATATTTATTAACTCAAATTTTCAAGTCCTTTTTAATTTCTTAAAAGATAGTAAATAAAAAGCAAAAATATGGTAAATTATTTGAAAATGAATCAATAATAGAGCTCGAAAATGACAATAAACACTTTCTCTTCCTTTTTCCTTTTTGATTAAAAGTAGAAAAAAATAAGAGCACTAAATAACCATAGGAGATAAAGAAATCCCATCTGTAACTCCAAAAGGATAGTAGAGTCCAAGTTCAAAAGATTCGGTGTACTTGGGTGGCCAATCAACAAGTTTGATGCGTTCCCGAAAAACATGAAAGTAATTTTTGAATCCAGAGATTATAAACACAAACTGAAAGGGAATATTGACTAGTTGGTATTTATTCTCATCCCATATGATTTTCAACAATTTTTTAATAATAAGAGTTATTAAAATAAATAGAATAAAATTTTAAAATTAAACTAAAAATTAGACTGTTCAAGGTTTTATAATTGAATCAGTCGAACTAATTTAATTTTTAATCATTAATTATAACATAAAATACAATAAATTCTTGTATGATTTAATTTAGTTAAAGTTAATATAATTAATGCATATATGTTATTTAAACCATTATAATTTATCATTTTTTTATAAAATTAATTTTAGTAGTGAAATATCGTAATTAGAAGAGAGGATTTGATGTGTGTATTTCTCTTAATTCTTCGAAATTTCATATTGAATTAAAATTTTAATTTTATATAAAAATTATTAATATAAGATATTGTACCATCTATTTCATTTTATTTATTTTAAAAATTATCATATAATTTAGTAATCTAAAATATTCTTATAACTATTTTTGTTTATTTCCATTACAATTTTATTAATTTTATTTAAATATTATGAAGATAAATAAAATTTTAAATTTAAATTTTCTTTAAAATTTTAATAAAAATAATAGAAAGATGATGACCCTTAAACTATTTAAATTTGAATTTGTCTTGTACGAAATTTTTAAATATAAGTTTAAGATCATAGGTCTATATATGATCCAATATCCTTTTAATACATTAAGCTAACAAATTCAAAATTTTAGTTTTTAATTTAGTACTAAATATTTTAAAATTTTAATTTAATAATTAACTATTTAAAACTGGTACAAATTAAATCAAAGGGTTGTTTTTGCCAATATGATGCATCTACATTCATTTATTAGTCATATCAATAAAAATAACGTTTTATGTTTAGTTTGAATCTAATCGGACTTAGTTTCTCGCTCCGACGTCGTCGACCACTTCAAGCGCAAGTTGTACCAGCGCTATATCGCCCGTGCAGTAACCTTCTCCATTTCCAATTCATGCTCAATACATGGACTCTCTCTTTTTCTGTCACACTGTACCTGTTATTGATTTCTCTAGACTTTTGGGACCGTAGATTGCAAGATTCTATCTGGGTTTTTCTTGTTATGATTGTTGGAATGAATTGTTTTGTAAAACCTGCTATGTTGAAGCTAGCTGAAGACATTGCAATGGCAATCAAGCTGAAGAAGAAAAGAAGAGTGAAAATCAAGTTGAATCATCCTAGATTTTTCAGAAAACTCAAGTTGATGATACTTGGCATAATTTAAGGCTGCATGGCTTGAGGGTATGAAGAGCAAGTTCAGATGAGTGAAATTCAATGGAAAAGGGAAGATGAGGGCAAGATGAAAGCAACAATGAGGAATTGAAAATGTGCAGATTGAAGGAAAGTTTAGAAATTGTAGCAAGAAGAAAACTAGAAGAATTGCAGAGGTGGAAAGTAGCAAAATTTCAAGGAAATTAATTAAGTGAAATCAAGTCTTATTAGAGTTAAACAAAACATGTGTAGTAGGTCCATCAAGCATCTCATCTTCATGGCTAACAATCGGATTTGCATGTCAGTTTTTTGGCTGCTGAAGAATCAAGTTGCTGCTGAAAACATCTTTAGTGTTCATGCTATACAAGTTTCAGCTTTTACCAATGTTAGTTTGAATTTATTGCCTTAATAACCCTGTGTTATTCAAAAGTTGCTAAAAAAACCTTGACATATAAAAATTAGCAAAAAACACCCTGAGTTGAAATTTTATTAACTCACAACCCCTTAAGCGTGGAGGAACAACACACGGCTAAGGGTTTTTTTTTGCAGCAAAATTGAAAACATAAGGTTAATAGAGTAACATTTTATATCTCAGGGTTTAATTAGCTACTTTCGTATAATACAGGGGTCGCTACGGCAATTTTGTCGTTTTAGTTATGCTGAAGACAAAATGAATTGCTTTTGTATTTTGTCAAATTAGGAAATGTCAGCACTAGTCAAGTTTTACTCATTAGTTCAAGTCTTTATCCTTTAGTTCAAAATCAGATTGTATCAGAAAATGCTAGAGCTAAATATAAAGCTCCTTGTTTTCACTTTCGGAGATGAATGAAAAATCAGAAAACCTTCAATACAAGATCATTTTCCTTTCAAATTTCAATATTCATGTTATGTTTTCCTTCTGTTTTTGATTACCAGTAGCAAGTTCAGAAGTTGAGTGGCAATAATGCAAATCAGATGCAGAGTGGAACAAGAGTATCAAGATGGGGCATGTATCCTAGCTGCAAATTTTGTGGAAAAACCAACCATGGAGTTGAGGAGTGCTTTTGGAATGAAAATGCTTATTGTATTTATTGTGGGAAGAGAGAACATTCAAGAAGAGTTTGCTATGAAAGATGGCTATCCGAATAACAAAATCCCTAAAGCCCTATCTATGGAAAACCCCCACCAATACATCCCTTCCTCAGACAAAATACCTCCCCAAACACATTACCAAATTAAACCAAACCTTACCAAAATTTCTCTGAGCACCAAATGTATCAAACACACCATGTTAGTAGCTCGGGAAAGCCACATACTCCATAACATTATCAACACCAGCCTCAAATGCTTCATCATCAATATGTTCATCCACCAATGAACCATCCTTATATGTCCTAACCAAATTATTCCCAACAGAACCTTTACCAACCCATGCAAATTCAAGCTTCAAACCATTTGCCACAAAATACCTCCCAAGTAACTCATTCCTCTACTCAAACCTCCTCAGAAATGTGCCTAAATTCCCAACTTACCCCACAGTCAAACTCCAATACACAACCTGGAACTTCACAGCCAACAAAACCATCCGAAAAGCCAATAACTGAAGAAAGTGGTTTTGTGGTGGAAACTTGGCATCAACCAGAAAATCAAGCATCAACTGTTAAGTTCTGTGGAAATGAGGGAAATGTTGAGAAAGGAGGATATTGGTTAATTGATAGTGGTTGTTCTATCCATATGACAAGGAGAAAGGAAGCTTTTGTTGATACAAAACATGATTTAAATACTGTTTTAAAGATTGGCAATGGAGACATCATACCCGTGACTTGGGAAGGGAATGTGGAGTTGTTTACCAAGGCAGGGAGCACCATACTTGAAGAAGTGTATTACATTCTTGAGTTAGATCAGAATTTTATCAGTGTAGGGCAACTTTTGGAGAAGAATTACAAAGTGTATTTTGAAGACAACATGTGCAGAATTTTCAATGACCAAGGATAACTAGTTCACAAGGTAGCAATGGTAAACAAAGTTTTTAAGCTTCGAATGGCAGAAGAAAATGGAGTCTTTGCTGTTGTACCTATGACAAAAATGACACAATTGTGGCATAGGAGGTATGGACATGGAAATGTAGATTACATTGATGAAATGCAAAGGAAAGAGTTAGTTCATGGTCTGCCTCAATTGAGTAGCAAGCTGAAGAATGTGTGTGAGCCATATGCTAAGGGAAAGAGCCATGTTTTACCTTTCCCTACAAGTGAATGGAGAGCCACAGAGAAGCTACAATTGGTGCACACTGATGTTTGTGGACCAATGAACACACCATCAGCCAGAGGGAGCAGATACTATGTAGAATTTATTGATGATGTCTCAAGATACACTTGGATTTACTTCATGAAAAGTAAGGATCAAGTGTTTGGCATGTTCAAAGTGTGGAGGGCAGAAGCTGAAGGACAATGTGGCAAAAGGGTAAGGTGTGTGAGAAGTGATCAAGGGGGAGAGTATGTGTCGGATGAATTGAAGAATTATCTTAAAAGAGAAGGGATTTATCATCAATTTTCAGTTTCTTATACTCCACAGCAAAATGGAGTATCAGAGAGGAAAAATAGGACAATTATGGAGATGGCAAGAGATATGATGGCTAGAATGTAAGTGCCAAGGATATTTTGGCCTAAGGCGTGCTTCACTGCTGTCTACTTGCAAAACCAAATGAAGACTCGAGCATTGAAGGAGAAAACACCATTTGAGGTATGCTTTGGCATTAAACCGAAAGTGAATCATCTAAGAGTGTTTAGTTTTGTAGCATTTATGCACATACCTGAAGCAAAAAGGACAAAGCTAGATGAAAAGGCAATGAGGGGAGTGATGATGGGCTATAATACTGAATCTAAAGGCAACATAATTTATAACCCTGAAACAAAGAAAATGATGGTGTCAAGAGATGTGAAATTTGATGAAAGTGAGGGATGGAATTGGGAAGAACCAGCAGGTAGGAATTTCAGAAGGATGGAGTTTAAATTGTCATTGAATGATGCTGATGCTGATCGAACAAAGGAAGAAAATGGAGACGATGAAAACAATCAGAACAATGCAGATGGGCTGAACAATGCAGATGGAGTTGGACCACAAGAGGAGACAAACCAGTTGGATCCATCAAGCTCCAATGATGGTGGAAGTGAAGGTCTTGAGGAGGAGCCTTTACCAACCTCAGAAAATGATGAAATCAATTCAGATTCACAAGAAGAAACGTCAAGCTCGGATAGTGCTCACAAGTCAAGAGACTTGGCCTCTATTTATAATGAAACTAACCATTTGTTTGATTTCAGGTATAATGCAGCTGTTGAAGAAGAAATTGATGAAGCTCTAACATTGATGGAATGTGCCTTACCAGCTGAATGTGAACTGTTGACTTACAAGCAAGCTATTAAGCAAGGAGTTTGGCAAAGCTCAATCAATGAGGAGATGAAAGCCATTGAAGAAAATGGAACAAGGTTGTTGGTGGATCTGCCCAGTCCCGACACCAAGGTAGTTGATTCTAAGTCGATTTACAAGAAGAAGTTGAACCCCGATGGAACAATTAACAAGTATAAAGATAGGCATGTTGTGAGGGGTTATGAACAAGAGTATGGAGTGGATTATACCGACACATATGCACCAGTAGCAAGGTTGGATACCGTCAGATTGTTGTTGGCCTTAGCTGCAAACAAGGGGTGGAAAGTTCATCAAATGGAAGTGAAGAGTGCCTTCTTGAATGGGATGCTAGATGAAGATGTTTATTTGAAACAATCCGAAGGCTATATGAAGGAAGGTCAAGAGCAGAAGGTTTACAAGGTTGTGAAGGCCTTATATGGTTTGAAACAAGCTCCAAGAGCTTGGTGCTCAAGGATCAATAGCTATCTAATCCAAAATGGTTTTTCAAGAAGCAAGAGTGAAACAACCTTATATGTAAAAATCATAGATGAAGATAAGCTGATTTGTTCTTTATATGTTGGTGATTTACTTATCATTGGAACACATGATAAGTTAACAGATGAATTCAAGGAGATGATGAAGTCAGAATTTCAGATGACAGATTTGGGAGAGATGAGCTTCTTCCTAGGATTGGAGATAGATAAAAAAAGAGATGGGATCTTTGTACATCAAAGGAAATATGTTGAAGAATTGATAGAGAAGTTCGGCTTAAAGGAAAGCAGTGGAATGGGGACTCCTATGGAGCATCAATTGAAGCTAGAACCGACAAAACCAGGTGAGGAATTTGATGCTACTTACTATAGGAGTATGATTAGATCATTGATGTATTTGAGTGCTTCAAGACCTGATATTGTGTGTGTTGTGAACATTATGGCAAGTTTTAATCAATTACCTTCGAGGCAACATGTTGTTTATGTTAGAAGAATTATTAGATATGTTAAGCATACAATTGAGTGTGGAATCTGGTTTGGAAGAAGTGAAAAGGCAGAGTTATATGTATTCAGTGATGCTAGTTATGCCAGAAGCAATGAAAGCAAGAGTAGAAGTGGCTATTGCTGTAGCCTTAGATCCGAAATATTTGCATGGAGTTCGAAGAAACAAAGGAGTGTTGGTCAATCTCAGCTGAGGCTGAATATGTGGCAGTGAACATGGCTGCCAAGCAAGCACAATGGTTGAAGAAAATCATATTGGGTGTTGATGAATTAAAGGAAAATTGTGTGACAATATTTTGTGATTCAAATGCAGTTATCTCAATGGCTGATAATCTAGTTGATCACATTCAAACTAAACATATGAAGGTGAAGTATCATTACGTTCGGGAATTGATTGAGGAAAAGAAAATCAAGATGGATTTTTGCAAATCAAGCTTTCAACTTGTAGATTTTGTTGTGTTTTGAACAGAGGAGAGAAGAAATATAAAAGGGAAACTCATGAACAATAGAGGACGAAATAAGACATTGCAAGAGATATATAATTATTCAATAAAAGTAGTGCTATTTATAGGCACTTTAGACTTAACAAACTCAACAAAATATCTTCCTATGGACTAGATAATGACCTAAAGACTAGGAACAAAAACAACTAAATTTAGACTCATTCAAACATAAAGAAAAGATATTTATCCTAACTAAATCTAAGATATTTTGAATCAGTTTTCCAACATCCCCCGTTGATTCAAAATATCGTGATCAATGTAGGCATTGGTATGGGCATGATTGTGGGCATTGATATGGGCATGGTTGTAGAGATCTCTTCTGCATAAACATAAACATGGTTGTTTGCATGGTCATAGGCATAATCATATTTGTCATGTGGCATATTTGTCATGGGGCATATTTCGATATGGATGTAGGCATCATAGGCTAGAATAACACATCATTTTCTTGAAGGTGGACCATAGCTGCTGCCATCGTGTTTCCCAACTTCTAAAATATAAGCTATATTTGTGTGTCTCTTTCAAGGAGCCAAGAGGATTTACGCCACGCTCAATGAACTAAAGCATTCAGTTACCCAATGGATCAAAATAGGCTTTGATACCATGTTGTGTTTTGAGCAGAGGAGATAAGAAATATAAAAGGGAAACTCATGAACAATAGAGGACGAAATCAGACATTGCAAGAAATATATATTTATTCAATAAAAGTAGTGCTATTTATAGGCACTTTAGACTTAACAAACTCAACAAAATATCTTCCTATGGACTAGATAATGGACTAGATAATGACCTAAAGACTAGGAACAAAAACAACTAAATTTAGACTCATTCAAACATAAAGAAAAGATATTTATCCTAACTAAATCTAAGATATTTTGAATCAGTTTTCCAACAGATTTGTTCACCAAAGCACTACCGAAATGGAGGTTTGAATCATTAAGAAGTATGATAGGTGTGCAGCTTTTACAAAACAAAGGAGGAGCTGTTGGAATGAATTATTTTGTAAAACCTGCTATGTTGAAGCTAGCTGAAGACCTTGCAATGGCAATCAAGTTGACGAAGAAAAGAAGACTGAAAATCAAGTTGAATCATCCTAGACTTCTCAGAAAACTCAAGTTGATGATACTTGGCATAATTCAAGGCTGCGTGGTTCGAGGGAATGAAGAGCAAGTTCAGATAAGTGAAATTCAATGGAAAAGGGAAGATGAGGGCAAGATGGAAGCAACAAGGAGTAATTGAAAATGTGCAGATTGAAGGAAAGTTTAGAAATTACAGCAAGAAGAAAACCAGAAGAAGAATTGCAGAGCTAGAAAGTAGCAAAATCCAGAAGCAAAATTCCAAGGAAATTAATTAAGTGAAATCAAGTCTTATTAGAGTTAAACAAGACATGTGTAGTAGGTCCATCAAGCATCTCATCTTCATGGCTGGCAATCGGATTTGCATGTCAGTTTTTTGGCTGCTGAAGAATCAAGTTGCTGCTGAAAACATCTTGACTGTTCATGCTGTACAAGTTTCAGCTTTTACCAATGTTAGTTTTAGTTATGTTAAAGACAAAATGAATTGCTTTTGTGTTTTGTCAAATTAGGAATTGTCAGCACTAGTCAAGTTTTACTCATTAGTTCAAGTCTTTATCCTTTAGTTCAAAATCAGATTGTATCAGAAAATGCTAGAGCTAAATATAAAGCTCCTTGTTTTCACTTTCGGAGATGAATGAAAAATCAGAAAACCTTCAATACAAGATCATTTTTCTTTCAAATTTCAATATTCATGTTATGTTTTCCTTCTGTTTTTGATTACCAGTAGCAAGTTCAGAAGTTGAGTATTAGAAGAAGCATTTTGTGGATGTTCTGTTTTTCCAAAACCTGAAACTAGTTTGGGACAACTTTTGTGAGTGAAAACCAAAGATTTTAGCAATACACAATTTTTCCAGTTCATCAATTTTTTTTAAGTTCAATCCATTTTTTTCTTGTGTTGTTCGTGTAGTATCTTGTTTATAAAAAAACAAGCCTTTAAGTAGAATAGCAGAAGTAGCATATTGAAAAAACCAAAATTTGCATAGCTGAAGTAGTTTTCAGATTCCCTTAGGAAGTGAGATTTTACATATTTACCAAATTCCACAAACACATCAATTCAGCTGATTGAGCTATATTTACATTTTGAGAGGAGCATTGCAGATTGCAAAATTAAATATCAACTTTCACATTCTCCTGGAAGCTAACGTGAACAGTGCACAAGTGCTTGACAATTTGCTTCACTCAGATTCACACCTCGATAGGTTGTGTGCTGAAGGAGCTTTCTTCAATCCTTTGAGGAGGCATCTTCAAGAATGATTTATTCCAAGTGAATTGTGTATGTATTGGGAGGAGTGGATTGGACTGATTTTGTTTATGCTTGTCGCTGTTACTTCTTATTTAGTTGCTAATCTGATTGTTCTTTTCTTTTTTTCTCGGGTTGGTGATGCGTCAGTTTGATTCGATTCACACCCATGTGCAGTTTATATCGTGTTCGATTCATTCGATTCCCAGCGAATGAAGTCCAAAGTTGTCAATGGAGGCTCCTCTAAAACTGAAAAGTTCAGATTCAGTATATTTTTCGAAAAGAAAGTCAAAGTGTGGATCATTTGGCCTCAGTTGATGATCTTTCTCAAGTCACTTACACTCTTAGATTATTCAACAACAAAACCTCAACAATGACTCAAGACAATGAATCTGCTGCTACTGCAGCCACCGCTGTCAATACAATTAAAAAAATTATATTTTAAAAAATTAAAAAATAACAAAAAAATTAAGTCCACAAAAATATATATAATATATTTATCTCTCTCAAGTCTCACCTCACTTCTGCCATCTCTTTCTGTGCTTGCTAATGGTCTTCAATCTTCATGCTTCATCTCCCGCCAATTCATGGGCAAGAGGCATAGGAGACAGCTGGTGCTTTGTCATTTACCTAGTCTTGGTTGACAAAAATGGCAGGCACCAAAAACAATGAAAGAGGATAGCTGTCAAAAATGGCAGGCACCATATCTCTTGCCTATAATAATCTTCGCACCGACTGGTTTCATAGCTATCTACTTCCCTTGGAGCCCTATAAATTCGACTCCCTCTTACGCTCTTTTTCTTATCTCAAAAATGAAAGTATATGTCATAATACTATGCCTTCTCCTGGCTTTCGTCGTCTTCTCTCCTCCGGACTCTGCAGCTGAAGCAAGATTTACTATCCCTAATCGTCATGTTACTTTGATCCATTTTACTTGAGAAATTTAATATTACGATTTATTTATATTCTGTTATTGTAATATTATTAATGATAATTTAAAAATATATTCTGTTATTTTAGGCAATAATTTGCGTATTGTGTTAAAAATAAGTAATTTTAAGTTTATGTTTTTATGATTTTGAATATTTCATTTTAATAAAATTAAGAAAGTAATTTTCTCACTATATATTTTTAAAATTATTGTTATTTTAAAATCTTTTAGTATTAAAATTTTGGAGATATTAATTATTCAGCATAATTAAACTCTTGCGTGAATATTAATATATTATAGAAAATAAATATTTGTATATTTCATCTTCAATGAAAATAAATAATAATGATAAAAGTTAATGGTCATGTTTTTCATTATCTTTACAAAATATAAAGTTTTTATATTATTATCAACACTTACGAAAAATTAAAAACTTCAAAGAAATAAATGTTGAGACAAAATGAAATTATCAGATAAAAGTTCATAAAATATCACAAAATAAAAATAAAAATACTTATTATTATTATTATTATTATTTTATGCCCTCTTTTTGTAATATTACCATCCATCAAAGTTTGCTGAATCTCGGAAATATATGTTTTTATGCAAATCGTGAAGCTTTTAGACGACGGATTGGAGGGAAAGGATCTCCTTTCAAGTGCCGCAGCAGGAAATTCTGTATCCCGGATCTGCCCCCAATACCCCCTCCTCCGCCGAAGAGAGCCTGTTTCCCTCACAAGCGCCATTGCGCATAAACCAAAACCTAAGTTTGGTATTACTTTACTATTACATATAGCTCAATAGCTATGCCTGGTTTCTGTTTATGCGATGTCTCGTATTCAAGATTGTACGAGATCTACGTATCAAATAAAGCTTCCGAGCTGTGCCTAGTTTCTCCTTACACGATGTCGTATTGGAGATTGTACTTCTATTCTATGTGTGTAAAACGATGAAGAAGAAGAAACCCGTTTGTGTCTATTTCTGTTATAGCTCAATTTATTTTTGAATAAAATGTTTATTAATTATATTAATTATGATATTTATATAAAATCATATTAATTAATTTTCAACCAAACAAAAACTTAATAATTTTAATTTAATTTCATTAATTTAAGATTATGTATCATAAAATTTTAAAAATATAATCAAAGCTTATATTATTAAAACTTAATAAGAAATTGAAGATTAAGTAATAATATATAAAAGTGTTTGTATTTTATCTTTTTTTTAAGATTATCAAAATTTTAAAATCTTAAATTATAGGAAGTCTCTTTCTTTTACGCTAACTATATGTTTAAATAAACAATGATACAATATATTTTAAATATTTATTAATTCAAGTTTTCAAGTCCCTTTTTAATTGTTTAGAAGATAGTAAATTAAAAGTGAAAATATGGCCAATTATTTGAAAAATGAATCAATAATAGAGCTCGAAAATGACAATAAACGAAATAAGTCCCATATAGTAAAGTCCAAGTTCAAAAGATTCGTTGTACTTGGCTGGCCAATCAACAAGTTTGTTGCCTTCCCGGAAAAACATGAAGAAGCTTAGAGTACCGCTTTGGTTACTTTTATTTTTACATTGTTATTTTTAGTTTTTATTTCGCTTTTTTTCTTTTTTTTTTCTTAAAAAATGAAACCGCTTTTAGTTGAGATTTGTAATATAAAATTGAAAATAAAAATCTGTTTAGTTGAGATTTCTAATAAACTTATTATTATTATTATTATTATTATTATTATTATTATTATTATTATTTATTGTTAATAATATTATTATTAATTATTGTTATAAAATTTCTACTTACTATTATTATTATTATTATTATTATTATTATTATTATTATTATTATTAATTTTAATAAGTTATTATTATTATTTATTGTTAATAATAATAATAATATTATTAATTATTGTTATAAATTTTCTACTTACTATTTTTAATACTATTAATATTATTAATTTTATTATTAATTTTATTATACCAAATTAATTATCTTATTATTATTATTAATTATTAATTATTATTATAAAATTTATTATTACTATTATTATTATTATTATTATTAGATAAAAACTAGGATTATGTTGGTTTTTGTAGAAAAAACATGTCAAAATTCAGAGAAACAATATTTTTTGTTTATCTAAAACTGTTGTGGTTTTTTTATTTTTAAAAACAAAAAATCACAACAGAATAAACCAAACACGTTTTACTTACCTGTTTTTCTTTTTACGAAAACGACAACAAAAAACAGAGAAAAAAAAACAGAAACAAACAGCCCCTTAACAATCCAATCTCTGGCAAGCAGATTTTGAATCGCCAACACAGAGATTATAAACACAATCTCAAAGGGAATATTGACTAGTTTCTATTTATTTTGATCCGATCTGATTTTTCAATAATTATTTTAATAATAAGAGTTATTAAAATAAATAAAATAAAATTTTAAAATTAAACAGAAAAATTAGACCATTTAAGAATCATTGATTATAACATAAAATATGAGAAATTTTCGTATGATTTAATTTAGTTAAAAATTAAATTAATTTAATGCATATATGTTATTTAAACCATTATATGGTACTGACTTTAATTAATGCATATATGTTATTTAAATCATTATAGTTTATCGTTATTTTCTATAAAATTAGATTTATATAATTTTAAATGTTATAAGTTTTTAAAGTAAAATACATTATAAGAAAAGTCTCGTATTTTATGCATATGAATAAATAGTGATTCAATTGATGCAATACATTTTTAAATAATTATTAATTAATTTTTCGAGTCCTTTTTGTTTAGTTACTTTTTTTTTTGGATCGAATGTTTAGTTACTTAAATGATTGTAAATTAAAAGTGATATATGTCAATTAGTTGAAAATGAAAGAATAATAGACTTGAAAATGACGAGATAGACTGATTTAACCCGTGGTCTTGTAACTTGCTAGTCTTCGGCTGCTTATCAAGTATTTTTGGGTTAAATTTTCTGCACTGGTTATAATATTTTATTATATTTTATTAAATTTCAATAGTGGAATACCTTAATTAGATTAAACGATTTGATGTGAGTATTTCTTTTAATTCTCTGAAATTTCATGTTGAACTAAAGTTTTAATTTTATATAATTTTTTATTAATATAAGATATTATATTTTCTATTTCACTTTATTTATTTTTTAAAATTATCATACAATTTGTGCTTCTGGACCAGCAATGAATTTACGTAAGTCCAGAGTGTTCTATAGTTCCAATGTTTTCGAAGTGTAGCGTGTCATTATGTCTAATATACTTGAAGTTCACACTCCGCTTACACATAGTAAGTATCTCGGCTTACCGTCTTTGATTGGCAGTAATAAGAAAGCGATCTTTGCTTTTCTTCATGATAAGTTATGGGCCTACATTCAGAATTGGCAGAATAAGTTTTTATCTCGAGCAGGTAAAGAAGTTTTACTAAAGACTGTTGCTTAGGCAATTCCTGCTTATAGTATGAGTGTCTTTTTGCTTTCGGTAACCTTGTGTGACGAGTTGTAGCGGATGATGAATTCGTTCTGGTGGCGTACAAAGGTTGATGGCACCCATAAAATTCATTGGTTGTGATGGGATCGCTTGTGTGAAAAGAAGATTGATGGAGGTTTAGGTTTCTGGAATTTACGATGTTTTAATTAAGCTATGCTCGCTAAGCAAGGTTGGCGGCTCATGTCATCCCAGGATTCACTTCTTTTCCGTCTCCTTCGAGCCAAACATTTCCCACGAGGCGACTTTTTATCAGCTAATCTTGGTTACAAACCTAGTTTCACTTGGCGAGGCATACATCAGGCGGCTTCGGTTTTGCGAGCTAGTCTCCGATGGCGTATTGGCAACGGTCAGAATGTAAAGGTGTGGTTCGACTCTTGGCTGCCACGAGATCATGCGTTTACAGTTGCAATAGCTTCCCCGTCGGTTCTTTCTGACTTGCGTGCCGCCGATCTCATTGATCACTCCACCAATCGGTGGGATGTCGATAAGGTACATGTTTTGCTTGATGATAGTGATGCACAAACTGTTTTGTCTATCCCTCTCTCTTCCTCTTCAGTTGATCGTCGCATTTGGCATTTTGATAAATGTGGTGTTTATACGGTTAAATCCGATTATTATGTTGCGTCTTACTTGAACCGCAATTCGGAAGGTCATCATGGGATTAATTGGAAGAAGCTCTGGCAGTTGAATGTTCCTCCAAAGGTTCGTGAGTTTCTTTGGCGTGTTTTAATTAATCTTTTGCCAACTAAATCTAGGTTGATGCAAAGAGGGTTAGTTCTTGATGTTAGTTGTGGCTGCGGAGTTGATGTGGAGACCTTAGATCACGTGTTATTGCATTGTCCCGCTGCACACACGGTTTGGCAACTATGGGGCAGAGGTAGTGTTTCTTTAGCTCTCTCTTTGCCTAACTGTTTTGCCACATTATGTGCTAATCCGGATTCGACCATCGTCGAGGGCTTCGCCATGGTTTGTTGGCGGATATGGTGGGCTCGAAATCAGGTCCTATGGAACCATCATGTTGTTCCACCCGGAGTTGTGCTTCATCAGGCACTCGGTTATCATGCCGAATGGTTTGCTGCGTAACAACGGAGGGAGCAGTCGGTTACTAATCCACCCGCCCAGTTGTCTGGTGCACATGGTGGTCTTCAAGTTGATTGGCGATGCTATACGGATGCTGCACTGTTCGAAGCATCACGTCGTATTGAATCGGGCTCGGTTACATGGACTGCGGATGGAGGTTTTCTTCACGCTTTTACTTCCTCTTGGCCTGGTGGTTTCTCCCCTCGCATGGCTGAGGTTTATGCTTTGTGACTCTCTTTGGAACAGGCATCGACTCGCTGCATGGGTCGTGGAGTGGTGTTCACCGATGCCCAAAGTTTGGTGCATGCTTTGCGTAGTGATGTTCCCGATTGGTCCGAGTTTGGGTCCCTTATTCAGGATTGTCGTATTCTTTTAGAACAACGTCCTGATATCAGTGTTTCTTGGGTGAGTCGTCGTGACAATGTGATTGCACATAGGCTTGCTCGTTGCTCTTTATCTTTTTCCGATTTTCAGTTTTTTGTTTCCCCGCCAGTTTGTAATACTAACTTCCTTTAAATTAAAAAAAAATCATACAATTTAATATTCTAAAAATATTCTTATACCTATTTTTGTTTACTTCCATTACAATTTTATTAAATTTTCTTCAAATCTTATGAAAAGATATAATTTTAAATATAATTTTCTTTAAAATTTTAATAAAATAAAAATTTAATTTAATAATTAACTATTTAAAACTGGTACAAATAAAATCAAAGGGTTGTTTTTGCTAATGTGATGCATCTACATTCATCTATTACTCGTATCAATAAAAATAACGTTTTATGTTTAGTTTGAATCTAATCAGACTTAGCTTCTCACTCCGACGTCATCGACCACTTTCCAATTCATGCCAATACATGGACTCAGAAGGAAGGAAAGAAGGACGTGAGCCAAATCTATTCATTTCATACCCCCCACAATACTACCCCATATTTATAAAACTGCGCCTAACAGAATTGTAACCAATATGGTATTTAGCTGCAAACATATTCCTTCAGCTTCGCAGGGACCTTCTTCTCACGTAACGGCCTGCTCATGTGAGTTGTGGCAATTGCTGACTCATTCCCAATAGCCACGTCAGATGATCCTTGGATCGTAACATTGTCACCGTCTGTAAAACGAACCTTGTCCTCAAGGTTCCATGATGAGTAGACAGCCCGAAATTCATCCGTTGGAACCCAAGATGCTTCAGCAGTGCTAAGACCTTCCCATTGCACCAAGACCTGTGGCTCCAAAACTCCAGCCTTCATAATTTCTCGAGTTGCTAGAATGTGAGAGGGGATCCGATCAGTAACTGGGTTGTCCAGAAGTGGTAAAGGAATGCTCTGGCTTTCTAGATTTCCTTCTCATTTCTTCAGAACAGAGACGTGGAATACGGGATGTAGTCGTGATGATTCAGGCAAGTCTAATTTGTAAGCAACGGAACCGATACGCTTCAGACCAAAGTATCTTTGGCTGAGCTTCTGGTTTCGATGGAGACGTAACGAGAGTTGTCGGCATGGTTGAAGCTTGACAAACAACCAGTCCCCAACTTCGAAAGAAATGTCCCGCCTTTTCTTATCGGCCTGATTCTTCTTTCTGGTTTGTGCCCGTAGGAGGTTAGCCTTAAGTTGTTGAAGAATCATATCCCGTTGGGACAAATCATGATCAAGGGTGGATAACTTGGCAGTACCCGGTATGTATCGGATCAAGGTTGGTGGGTCGCGGCCGTATAAAGCTCGGAAAGGTGTCATGCCAGCGGAGCTATGGTATGCAGTATTGTACCAATACTCTGCCCAAGGAAGCAGCTGAACCCATGTGTGCGGCGACTCGGACACGAAGCACCGGAGATACATTTCTAACACTTTGTTTACTGCCTCTGTCTGCTCATCGGTCTCGGGATGATAGGCTGAACTCAAAGCCCTAGTAGTCCCCTGCAATTTAGTGAACTCATCCCAGAAAATGCTCAAGAATAGAGGGTCAAGATCACTGATTATTTTTGTAGGAATGCCATGAAGTTTAACTATCCCATTCAAGAATACTTCAGCCAACTTTGCACTAGTAAAACTGCTAGGTAATGCGAAGAAATGCGCAAATTTTGATAAACGGTCAACCACAACAAAGACAACTGTTTTACCGTAAGAAGGAGGAAGCCCGGTGATGAAGTCCATGCTGATTTCCTCGAATACTTGGGTTGGTAAGGGCAACGGTTGTAGCAATCCGGCTGGTGACAGCTGGGAAGATTTCATGGTTTGACAGACCATGCATGTCCTTACGAACTGTTGCACATCTTTTCGAATAGTGGCCCAATAAAAATTTGCTGCGAGGCAGTGAAGGGTCCACGTAACTCCAGCGTGTCCCCCTACCACTGAACAATGGAAATCCGTGAGTATCGCGTGTCGCAAATCTGGCAAGTCAGGTACAACCAAGCGGTGGCGAAAGAACAACAAGCCTTCATGGACAAGGTAATCCTTATACTGAGGATCCTTAGCAGCTACTCTCTCGTGGATGTATAATAATTCAGGGTTAGAAGTATTCAAAGTACGGAACTCCTCCAATCTACTGAACCTCTGAACTGATAATGTGAGAAAGCATCCTGTAGGAACTCGGGATAATGCGTCAGCCACAATATTCAGCTTACCAGGTTGATATAAAATTTCAAAATCGTACCCAACAAGTTTGTATAGCCAGCGTTGTTGCTCCGATTATACGAATTGTGCATCTTAGTAAGGTTTTTAAGGCTTTTTGATCCGTCACAATCGAAAACCTCCTGCCTAGCAGATATTGTAGGAAAATCCCGGGAGGTACATCACATGTACCGACAGCGAAAAACAAAAATTTTTATTCCCGGGACTTTCCCGAAACCCAGGATCTTGGTATCCGTATGAAGACATCAACCTAAATAGCCAAAAGAGACTATCTCTAAAGGTGATCCACGCAGAGATCAGAAAATCTAACCGGATCAAACCCCTTTGGCCCGGGAATAGCTAGAAAAGATTAAAGGCTGCTAGACCCTACCTCTGTCCTGAAGAGCTTGGATGAAACGGTGGAAGAGAAGATGAAAGACTTGAGAAGAGATGAGCTTAAACGTTGATGAAGATGAAGAGATAACTTTAGAAACCCTTTCTAAAACCTCCAATCTTCATCCATCGTTTTTCTCTTGCTTCATGGCCACGAAGATCACTCTTCAAAGTGAAAGAAAAACTCTTTCTTTCTTGCTTCTTGTCAAAGCTTACGACCATCTCATCCTCTTTTGTCATTTTGTCATTTAATGAAAACTAGATGACTAAGCAAATTCAAGAAGCTTCTTATGCTTCTTTTCTCTTCCACGTAATGCCATATATATATATATATATATATTAAATATTTAATTAATTAATAACATATATATATATGTATATTATTCTTTGAGGCGGTCCATCACACTGGTCGGTCCCTCTACTTTCTTAGGCCCCGATCTTTAAACAGACTCCTAAACCTTTCTTAGCAATATCGATGTCGCGATCTCATCGGGACATATCCCAATCCATTGGGATCCATTTAATCTAATGCTCTCCATAATTAGAACTCGTCCAATTACTATTTTACTGATTCTCTCAATCACTCTTATCGTGTGACCCTTTAGGCTCCGGTTATGTTGGCCACTTAGATTAACAATTAATCTGAGCAAGTCATGAGCGGTATCTAGCAACACATCATGACCCCCAATTGACCGGAAAGTAATCGGTTTGATGTATTCATCACGAACCGATCACGAATCCTTCCATGACAATTACTGCAATTCATCCTTTCACCATCCTATACCCCACTTGGTTATGAGTATGGTCAAAGTGTCAACTCTCACTAGATCGAGTCTAGCCCAGTGATATCGGTTCTCGTCACGGGACTCATTACTTTATATGTCAATGAAGACACTCTTCATGACATACATGCTTGCCACTTAGTAATGATCCCGACAAGAGGCCGTGGGTATCTCTTCCGCTAATCCGAAGTGGTGAATCCTTTATTGGCTACTCAATTATCTTGAATGCCTCAAGTGCACCCAAGCACCACCCTATGAGTTACCTCCGGAAGGCAACAAGGAATGGAGTCAAAGCACGGATCGAGATCAAGATATCCTTGAGTACCTCAAGTCTAAGGATACTTGCACCATTGCTATGATGAGATTATCAACGACACTTAGATAAGATATCCATGTGATGATCTCATGGCGGTCATCCAATGAACTTACTACCGCTAGTAAGCATCCACATGTCAATTCTAAATATCTCATATTTACAGTTTCTGAGATCCACTGCTTGATCCAATCAAGGAATGTGACATGTGCTAGTCTATCCGGATTAATGATGTCCAGTCTCATTAATCCTATGACTAGGAGAATTTGAATCTTGACATAATTGCACATGATAGGAATCTCAGGAGTATGATCATATCATAATTTCCTTCATGCTATGTCATATATCATAGACTTCATTAATTCGATTAAAGATCCAATCAATTCATAAACTATGTTTATGAATATCAAATTAATGAATAAAGCCTTTTCTTTATTTATTCATTAAGTCTGCACACGACTTTGAATAAAACGCGCTAAAGGGGATTGCCTTTAGGGCATAAATAAACAGTACCGTCCTTGAATAAGTCGACTTATCCAATGAACAAGTCGACTTATCGGTACCGAACATGTGTAAGTCGACTTACACATGGTACAAGTCGACTTATCACTTACAAATCTCCCACTTGACCTAAAGTTAATCGCCTTAGTATCTAATACCATAAGCGAGTCCATGAGAATCATAATTCTCCTGTGACAATGGCTTTGTCAGCGAACAACAACACTTTGCTCGTGGAATTCTCTCTATCGAGATATCATGTCGACTAATGATCTCCGAATCGACGAAGTATGAGTTCGGATCGTCGATAAGACCTTGGTTCCTTTGCTGCGACTAGCCCCATTGTATCACAATACAATCCTATGGGCCCATCACAACTAGGGACGGATCAAGTTCGATAATGAACTTCTTGATCCAAAACGCTTCCTTTGCGTCTCATGCGGCAATGTACTCTGCCTCAGTTGATGAATCGCCAGTCCTCTCTTGTTTGGAACTTTTCCAACCGACCGCCACGCTATTCAAGCAGTGAATGTATATAACCCGATTGTGATTCGAATCATCCTTATCGATTAAATACTAGCATCCGAATGCCCGCTCACTGGAGATTTTCATCTCCAAAGATCAAAAACATCCTTAGTGCTTCACAAGTACTTGAGGATATTCTTGACACCACCCAAAGATGACCCTCACCAGATCCGATTGGTATCTGTCGTAACACTTAGAGCATACGATACATCGGACCTCGTACATAGCATTGTTCCATGTTAAACCTCTTTAGCATCTCATCTATGTACGATGATTGTGAAAGACCAAGCAACCTTTTGATTTATCTCTATAAATCTATATCCCTAGGATATAAGTTGCTTCAACAAGGTCTTTCATCACAAATTGATTGGACAACCAAATTTTAACTGATTGCAGCATAGAGACATCGTTTCCTAGTAACGATATGTCATCTACATACAACACAAGGAATACGATTGCGGTCCATTAACCTTCTTATACACATGATGATCATCCGGATTTTATGAGAAATCAAACTCTTTGATTGACTCATCAAAGCGGATAATCCAACTCTGGATGCTTGCTTCAATCCAAACATGGATTTACGAAGCTTGCATACCTTTTCGCCATCGATGGAAGTGAAGCCCTCGAGTTGTGTCATACACATCCTCGGGTGATTTCCTCTCGGAAAGTCATCTTCACATCCATTTGTCATATCTCATAATCATAATGAGTGGCAATGGCTAGGAGTATCCTAATGGATTTAAGCATTGCTACGGGTGAAGGTTTTGTCATAGTCAACTCTTTATGCGTGATTTAAATCCTTTAACCGAAGCATTGCTTTATAGGTAATCAAATTACCATCCATGTTGGTTTTCTTCGAAAACTCCTTTGCACCACGTGGGTTTTATCCCTCGTGTAACAACCAAAGTCCATACTTGGTTTTCATACATGGAATCTATTTCAGATTTCATGGCACAAAGCCATGTTCCAGACTCTGAACTTTTCAGAACCTGTTCATAGGTAGTAGGCGCATCATCTCATATGAGCAATACGTCATTCTGTTCACTTACGAGAAATCCATATCTCTCGAGGAGCAGGCGTATCTTACTTAACCTCGAAATTGTGTGTAGTAGAAGGTTGAATATTATCTCATCTATATGAGTTCTGCTTTCAAGTTCACGATTGATCTATGTTTGTTCGAGCATCTTGAACTTCTCAAAGTTCAACTTTGCTCCCACTGTCCTCTTGTAAAAGAAACTCTTTCTTTAAGAAAACAGCATGCTTAGAAACAAACAACTTTTGTTCCTAAGCAAGGTAGAATTGATATTCCACGAACAAACACTTATCAGATTTTGCATCAAATGTATCTGACTGTGTCCGCTTCACGTAAGCAGGACAATCCCAAACTTTCAGTTGAGAAAGATAGGGCTTTCAGTTAGTCCACATCTGATATGGAGTAACAACAACTGTCTTTAATGGAACTCTGTTTAACAAGTAAACAGCTGTCTTGAGCGCATATTCCCAAAACTGTGCAAAACCTATCATCAATCGCACCATGTCTAACAAGGTTCGATTTCTCCTTTCAGCCACACCATTGTGCTGCGGCGTGTAAGGTGGAGTATACTGAGATAAAATCCCATTATCTCTGAGATAATCAAAAACTGTTGGTGTAAGCATTTTCCACCACGATCAAATCGTAATGTATGCATACTTTTACCAAGTTAGTTTTCTACTTCATTTCTGAATTATTTGAACTATTCAAATGCTTCAGATTTGTATCTCATCGAATCTGATACCTATATCGTGAATAAACACCGATAAAAGTAATGAAGTAAAACAACCACTTCGCATGGATGGACATCGGACCACATACATCCGAATGTATTAGGTCTAATATTCCATTCACTCGTTCACCCTTTCCTTAAAGGATAACTTAGTCATCTTGCCTAATAAACAAGATTCGCATGTGTCATATGATTCATAATCAAATGACCCTAAACATCCACTCTTATGGAGCTTAGCGATGCGTGTCTCATTTATATGGCCAAGCCGACAATGCCATAAGTAAGTTGATTTTAAATTATCTCGATTATGCCTTTTCGCGTCATTGACATTCAGAACTGGATATGACATATCTAATATGTCAATTCAATTGCATAATGTACCAGTAGCTTAGAGCCTTCCATTCGAACTAATAGAACAACCATTGCTACTAAAAGTCCAATGGAAACCAGCTCTAATTAAACATAAAACATACAATATGTTCTTTGTTTAAAACAGGTACAAAATGACAATCATCCAATTTGAATATAAGCCCAGTAGGGAGTAACAAGACATAAGTGTCTACGGCTAATGTAGCAACTCTTGTTGCATTACCTACACGAAGGTCTAGTTCTCCTTTTATGAGCTTTCTACTGTCCCGTCCCTGAGGCCCTACATATCATTTCATATGTATGAGCCACATCCGGTATCAAAGACCGATATGTTTTGATCAGAATAGTATCAACCTCAATGACAAACATAATTGAAGGAGTAGAGGCATCCGGTGCCTTTTCTTTGCCGGGGACTCGAGATAGATTTTACGACTTAGCCTCTGGTGGCTAAACTTGCCACAATGAAAGCAAAATCCTTTTGGGGCGTAATCTTTGGTTTTTCTTGATGGCACTTCCTTTGGTTTCTTGGCCTTTTCTTCTTTGAACTAGAAGAAGAAGCATCCACCATTAACACTTGCTTGCTATCCTTCTTGATAGCTCGTTTCACTGTCTTGAAAGCAGATTGATCACTCGAGAATTGTTGTGGATATTTGGTTTATCCGATAGTTTATCACAAACTGTGAATAACCATCAGACAATCCAACTAGAATTAAGTCTCTACTTAACTCATAATCCATTACAAATCCTAAGACAACCAATCTCTCAATATAGCCATTCATCTTCGTGGTATACTGCACAGCAGATGTCCCTGGAGCCATCTTTGTGGTGACGAGAAGCCTTGAGGTCTCGAACCTTTCAGACCGAGCTTGCTCATCAAACAGCTCCCTAAGATGAAATACTATAGAGTGAGCATCCATGGACTCGTGCTGCTCTAGCAACTCTAGTGACATCGAGGCAAGTAGCCATGTCCCTGTCCTTTAGATGCTTACGATATGCTTTCTGATCCCCATCAGTAGCATCGACAGCAGGTGCATCTGGAAGTGGAACATCTAGGACGTATCCCCGTTCCTCAGATCTAAGAACAATTCTTAGATTCCTTAGCCAATCAAGAAAATTCAGTCCAGAATAGAGAGTGAAAATTCACACTGAAAGACTTCTTCAATCAACCTAAACGCGATAGAGAGAAGGAATGATAGAATAGAAATGCCTGCATGATCATAAGGACTTGCATGACATGCATATGGCTCCCACTAGTTTCCTAGAATCCATAACCCTCTTTACGAATCCAGAGAAACAAAGTGACATAATGTCCTAGTGGGTCGATATCCGATATTGCTAAGAGTGACCTTGAGTTTGCCCAACAAGCCACAACTTAGGTCAATCGGTAGGTATCGGTCATACCAATTGTATCATCGATAACCGACATTAAGAATGACCTTGAGTTTGCTCAACAAGCCACCTTATGTCTCGGGAGGTATCAGATATACCAATTACATCTTAGACACAACTATCGATCAGTGCTATCAACTAGTTGATGTGTGCACTTCATTGGGTATCAACTCTTTGATGCGCATACATCCGATGTATGCTACCCAACTTCGCCTCTGTCCACGTTGACCTTGAGGTTAGCTCAACAAATCAACGCTTCTAGTGAAAACCAACCCATTAATCAGAAAATCTTATTTTCATGGTTCGAACATATCCGTATAGAGTGAGCTTGAGTTTGCTCAACAACCCAACCCTATAAGAACTCTGGTTCTTACCATATTAATGGAAGGCGTTAGTTTTCATATACCGAGGAGGGATTTCGGGTTCTCGACTACTTCCTCTCCAAGCCGTAGGATTATAGTCACCAGGACTATATGGAATGATTTAGGTCATTTCATCAATCACATTGAGTCTATACCTAAAATCATCCATCATCCCACCTATGCATGCCACAAGTCGACTTTCATCAAATGCAAGTCGACTTATGCTTCTGCCCACACACAAGTCGACTTGTATGACACAAGTCGACTTATGTCATCTGCCCATGAACAAGTCGACTTACAAGGTATTACAAGTCGACTTATACTGAGATCTTGATCAAGTCGACTTATTCTTTCCACAAGTCGACTTATCTAAAAATTCTTGAACAAGTCGACTTATACCTCATACAAGTCGACTTATTCAAGGAATTTTGCTAAAATCTCTAATCGGCTAATTCCTCAATCAATGCAATTCCAATTCTCAACACCATCATACCTAGGGTAATATCTGTGAATTGATGCCTCAATGAACAATTCATTGATTCATGAATGCCTTATATGGTCAAACCATATGAAAAGCTTGAAATGAGTCAAAACTCATTAATTTCCAAACAATTTAGGAACACCCAAATTATCATCCTAAGCATCTCTAGCTAGCACATACATTATCAAATTTATTTCAGTACATGCCATAAAAATATGACGGTCAAAACAAACAAGATAATGCAAGATACTACCGAGACGCTAATGTGATCAATTCGGCATTCAAAAATTCTTGGAAAAGCAACTTCAAGCAATTCAGTTTGGCAATCATATTACATCAAGATAACACATTTTTAATCACATTAAAAATGGTTCAAGGCATTGGAACTGAAAAAGCACACTCAATGAAGCCAAGCAAAACAGTCCCAACAATTTTCACAAAAACTGTCCAGTTCTGTACATTGCTTGAAATGATCAATGAAACAATTTCAATAAATCATGAGAAATTATATAGGTTACTACATGTTCAGAACATGCTACATGAATTTTTTCAGGATTTTAGGCCATCAAAAACTCAGTCAACCTAAATAACAAAACCGATTCAAAATCTGTGTTCATCAGCAAAGCAATTCCCAACAGCATAGAATAAATTCGTGAATAAATATCCAATCACCTTGAAATCAAATTTCCATGCTCACAGACATTCACCAACATCTTAGAGACATGTAGGTGAAGGAAAATCCGAAAAAGAATTTTTCTAGAATTTATTCTCGATTTTATACTCATGCCTGTTCCAGAATCGTTTCACAAAACAGCATCTGTAACCTTAGGGAATTAATTAGCAAAACTATATCAAATCAAATCAATAAATTCTCAAATTTTATAGACATATTCTCTAACATGTTATTAACATTTCTGGGCAGAAAAATTTCGAAAATCATATCACAATATAAATTCGAAATCTGAACAGATAGCATGCATCAACAGCAAATTCAATTAGGGTTTCTGATCTCGCTTAGGTTATAGCTTCATACGGGATACCAGACGCTCTGATACCACTGTAGGAAAATCCCGGGAGGTACATCACATGTACCGACAGTGGAAAACAAAAATTTTTGTTCCCGGGACTTTCCCGAAACCCAGGATCTTGGTATCCGTATGAAGACATCAACCTAAATAGCCAAAAGAGATTATCTCTAAAGGTGATCCACGCAGAGATCAGAAAATCTAACCGGATCAAACCCCTTTGACCCGGGAATAGCTAGAACAGATTAAAGGCTGCTAGACCCTACCTCTGTCCTGAAGAGCTTGGATGAAACGGTGGAAGAGAAGATGAAAGACTTGAGAAGAGATGAGCTTAAACGTTGATGAAGATGAAGAGATAACTTTAGAAACCCTTTCTAAAACCTCCAATCTTCATCCATCGTTTTTCTCTTGCTTCATGGCCACGAAGATCACTCTTCAAAGTGAAAGAAAAACTCTTTCTTTCTTGCTTCTTGTCAAAGCTTACGACCATCTCATCCTCTTTTGTCATTTTGTCATTTAATGAAAACTAGATGACTAAGCAAATTCAAGAAGCTTCTTATGCTTCTTTTCTCTTCCACGTAATGCCATATATATATATATATATATATATATATATATATATATATATATATATATATATATATATATATATATATATATATATTTATTTAATTAATAATATATATATATATGTATATTATTCTTTGGTCCGGTCCAATACACACTGGTTTGGTCCTACAAACTCTTAGGGTCCAGTCTTGAATAAATTCTAAACCTTTCTTAGCAATATCGATGTCGCGATCTCATCGGGACATATCCCAATCCATTGGGATCCATTTAATCTAATGCTCTCATAATTAGAACTCGTCCAATTACTATTTCTGATTCTACGAATCACTCTTATCGTGTGACCCTTTAGGCTCCGGTTATGTTGGCCACTTAGATTAACAATTAATCTGAGCAAGTCATGAGCGGTATCTAGCAACACATCATGACCCCAATTGACCGGAAAGTAATCGGTTTGATGTATTCATCACGAACCGGATCACGAACCCTTCCATGAGCAATTATCAGTCTGAATTAGTCCTTTCACCATCCTATACCCCACTTGGTTATGAGTATGGTCAAAGTGTCAACTCTCACTAGACCGAGTCTAGCCCAAGTGATATCGGTTCGTCACGGGACTCATTACTTTATATGTCAATGAAGACACTCTTCATGACATACATCTTCGCCAACCTTAGTAATAATCCCGACAAGAGGCCGTGGGTATCTCTTCCGCTAATCCGTAAGTGGTGAATCCTTTATTGACTACTCAATTATCTTGAATGCCTCAAGTCGTACCCAAGCACCACCCTATGAGTTACCTCCGAAGGCAACAAGGAATGGAGTCAAAGCACGGGATCAAGATCAAGATATCCTTGAGTACCTCAAGTCTAAGGATACTTGCACCATTCTTATGATGAGATTATCACCGACACTTAGATAAGATATCCATGTGATGATCTCATGGCGGGTCATCCAATGAACTTACTACCGCTAGTAAGCATCCACATGTCAATTCTAAATATCTCATATTTACAGCTTCGAGATCCACCGCTGATCCAATCAAGGAATATGACATGTGCTAGTCTATCCGGATTAATGATGTCCAGCCTCATTAATCCTATGACTAGGAGAATTTGAATCTTGACATAATTGCACATGATAGGAATCTCGGGAGTATGATCATATCATAATTTCCTTCATGCTATGTCATATATCATGGACTTCATTAATTAGATTAAAGATTCAATCAATTCATAAACTATGTTTATGAATATCAAATTAATGAATAAAGCCTTTTCTTTATTTATTCATTAAGTCTCACACGACTTTGAATAAAAGCGCTAAAGGGATTACCTTTAGGGAATAAATAAACGATGCACTCCTTGAATAAGTCGACTTATCCAATGAACAAGTCGACTTATCGGTACCGAACATGTGTAAGTCGACTTACACATGGTACAAGTCGACTTATCACTTACAGATATTGGCACCATTTGCCAACTGCCTGAGAGATGGCAAACATTTCTCTATGGTATGCTGGTGCCCCTTGCATCAGGGGAGAAAGTTTATGGCTGTAAAATGCAATCGGTCGACCTCGTTGGAGTAACACAGCCCCGATGCCTGTCCCCGAGGCGTCGGTCTCAATTAAAAACGGAGCAGAAAAATCTGGAAGTGCCAACAGCGGTGCATTACTCAAAGCAGTTTTAAGCTGATCAAATGCTGATTGTGCCGCAGTGGACCAAGCAAATGCATCCTTCTTGAGAAGATCAGATAGAGGAGCTGCTATTTTAGCAAAGTTGTGTATGAAACGCCTGTAATAACTGGCGAGACCGAGAAATCCACGAACGCCCTTAACGTTGATCGGAAGGGGCCAGTCACCAATAGCAGAGATTTTAGAAGGGTCAACTTTCAGGCCGTCCTCAGTGACCAAGTGGCCTAAGTACTCGATCTGAGTTTGTCCGAAGATGCATTTGCTCTCCTTAGCAACCAAGTGATTATCCCGTAAGGTTTCGAACACAAGCCGGAGGTGTTGGAAATGCTCATCCTGTGATTTACTATAAACAAGAATATCGTCAAAAAATATGAGTACGAATTGACGAATGTAAGGTTTAAAGATACCGGTCATGGTTGCTTGGACTGTGGATGGAGCATTTGTAAGGCCAAAAGGCATTACGAAAAATTCGTAATGTCCTTTGTGGGTGCGAAAAGCTGTTTTAACAATGTCCTCGGGACGGACCCGAATTTGATGAAAGCCGGCAAGCAAATCCAATTTAGAGAATACCTTAGCACCAAAGAGTTCATCAAAGAGTTAAATTACCGTCGGTATCGAAACCGATCTCTAATAGTAATGGCATTGAGGGCACGGTGAGTGACGCCTTAAAATCGCCAGGTACCATCCTTCTTTTTAACCAATAACACCGGAGATGAAAAAGGGCTAGTGCTTGGTCGGATTATGCCTTCCCGAAGCATCTCTATTACTTGCTTTTCTATTTCGTGTTTCTGGAAGTAAGGGTACCGATATGGCTTAACATGAATAGGAGTAGCATCAGAGGGTAAAAGAATGGCATGATCGGTGTCTCGGACCGGAGGCAACCCAGAAGCCTTAGTGAATACATGTCGAAATTACTGCAGCAGGGGTGCGAAGACAGAAGATGTTGTCGAAGATGTTTGATCAGGGTGGAATTGAATTTGCAGCCCAAAGAACTCAGCTACGGCCCCAACTTCATGGCTCCTCCTCAGAGAATGTAACTAAATAGGTTGTGGACTTTCACCTTTAATACCCGTCCAAGAAATAGTTTGAGTTCCCTAAACAAATTGGAAGGTGGAATCGGCATAGTTGGTGAGAACCGATCCAAGTGTGGCGAGCCAAGCCACACCAAGGACAACATCGGAGCCATGTAATGGTAAGATGTAGAAATCAAGCTGTAATGGATGTGCCCTGTATCTGCAGATTAACATTGCGAGTTTTACCCTCGCTATGAATATTTTCCCCACTGCCCACAAGCACCGGGAACGAAATGGAGGGATCAACTTCTAATCCCAAACGACGAGCAACCCCGCTGGATGAAATTGTGGGAGCTACCGCCGTCTAGCAAGACTTGTCTGGGTGACCTGCAACAAACCCATGAAGCACAAGGTGGTGGGCGATACACAGCCGGACATGGCATTATAAGAGATCATGGTCGGAGCGGTAGGACCAGATGAAATGTCAGTTGTGCTGGAGGTAAGGGAAGGATCAGATTTGGTGTGTTCAGTGGCACCATTTGGAATCGAAGGATGGGAAGATGGGTCGTCCACATCACTAGGTAAGCATCATCCAAAAACAAGCGAGGCTGTTACATTTGTGCCTGAACGTACTTTTCATCACATAGAAACAAAGGCCACATGCACTGTCTTCGTTGGACCTCGGCTGGGTTAGCGACGAGTCTGGATTGGGCTTGTGAAACCGTCTTCGGGTTAGGTTTGAGGGACCCAAGGGAGGAGGTGTAGGAAAAGTCCCAGCCATGAGGTTTCGGTCCCAATATGAAATACTCTTAAGGAGCAATTTACGATTTTCAGACAATTTGGCCTCCTGTAGGCGAGCTAAACTGATGGCATGGTTTAAAGAGGTAGGTCGGAAGGAGAGTACCTCATTTTTTATGTCAGTCCAAAGCTCGAAAATGAAGCAGTCCACAAAGAATGAAGAAGGAAGGTCGGTTGTCTGGTTAAAGATGGTCTCGAACCTGGACTGGTAGTCTTCGACAGTGGACGTTTGCTGTAATTTGGCGAGCAACCCCTGAGGCTCCTCCAGAGTTGTTAATTTAAAACGTTCAACAAGTGCTTTGGTGAAGTTAGCCCAGCAAGATAACTGACGATTGCACTTCATCCATTGATACCAACGCCTCGCTTTGCCCTCGAAATGAAAAGCGACCATCGTAATGCGGACAGTATCCTCGGTTACAGAATTCAAAGAATTCTTGGCGTTGAAGATCCAAGATTACAGGTCATGCCATCAAACTTAAAGAGGTCAACACGTGCAGCTTTGGGTTGGAAGGAAAATCGGTATCTGTGGAGATGTTATCGGGAGGAGGCGGCGGTATGTAGTGGTTCATGGGTTGTGAATTTTGTTTGAAGTTGCCCGATTTGAATGAGTTGTTTACCCATATCGTCCATTTGGTCCTTCATCAAAAGCATGGTTTCTGTTGGGCGAAGCGGTGGATTGAAGGGAGTTCATGGCGGTTGATTGGTAACAACATCACCTTGGAGTTTGGTGACGGTGTGTCGAGTTTGGCGAGGCGGTCTTCGTCGACCATAGAGGAGAGGTCGAGAATGAAAGCACCAAAATGTGATGTTTGCAAATGACACAAGTGTAGGGGTTCAAAAGATATATTGATTATAGGACTTTTGCAGCAGTACAGCGGAGCAATTACAAGAATAAGCAGAAGAGGAGGATTTAGGATAGAAGAACTTCTGGTACTCAGTACTCAGAAGGAAGGAAAGAAGGACGTGAGCCAAATCTATTCATTTCATACCCCCCACAATACTACCCCACCCTTATTTATAAAACTGCGCCTAACAGAATTGTAACCAATTTGGTATTTAGCTGCAAACATATTCCTTCAGCTTCGTAGGGACCTTCTTCTCACATAACGGCCTGCTCATGTGAGTTGTGGCAATTGCTGACTCATTCCCAATAGCCACGTCAGATGATCCTTGGATCGTAACATTTTCTCGGGCTGGTGATGTGTCATTTTTATTCGATTCATACCCGTGTGTAGTTTATATTGTGTTGGGTGTTGATTTCTTGAATATGGATTCATCAGTCTGTTTATGATATATGCATTTCATTCCATTGGTTGTGCGTTTTCTTTAAAGATATTTGTTGGAATCCTTCAAGTCCTTGTACCTAATAGGAAATAGCCAATATGTATATCTTTCAACTTGTTAGCTCCTAATTAATAGATATTTCAGTACTTAGTTTGTTACAACAAACCCTTGTAACACAGATATGAATTTGATCAGGCAATTCAATATCCGTTATGGTATCAGAGCCGAAGCCTAATGGCATCACATTTTTTTGATCAAAATCGAAACACGGACGCTGCTTTATTCCAAAGAAGGAACAAGCCACTTACGCTCTAGATTACTCAACAACAAAACCTCAACAATGACTCAAGAAAATAAATCAACCGCTACTACAACTGCTCTACCTCAAAACCTAGTCATGTTCACCACGGGTTTCTCATCTGATTTGAAGCTAATTGATGCAAACTTTCCTAGTTGGAGAGTACAAGTTAGCGTCCTGCTCATCAAATTTAACGTAAAAGGTTACGTTGATGGAAAAATCCTTTGTCCAGCCACCATAGGACCTGAACTGCATCTATGGACTTGACAGGATCTGTTCGTTCTTCATGCCTTGATGACCACTGTTGCTCCAAATATCGCAACACTTCTTAGTTTTGTAACTTTGTTCATTCCTCTAAGGAGGCCTGGGAGGTCCTCGCGAAGACATATGCTGGAAAGTCTCGGTTGATACTAATGTCTCTCAAAGAAAGACTGATTTGTATTCGAAGGGGCAACAGAAACGTCTCCGAATATTTGAAGGAAGTTAAAGGAATTGCGGATGAAATCACTATTGTTAGTTCGCTGATTGATGATATGGATTTAGTAATCCACACTTTGAATGGTTTGTCTGTTGATTTCAAAGATTTTAGTGCTACGATTCGTGCTAGAGGGACTCTGATCTACTTTGATGATCTACAAGAAAAATTTGTTGATTTTGAGTGCCTTTTGGAACGATAGACAAGGCTAGAAGAAGTTGTGTAAGTGCCTTTTGTGCACGTCGCTAGGCTTCAATAAGCGCTATGATCACTCTAACTATAGCCCTACTTCGATTAGAACACCAGTACCCAAGGTTGCCTCCATGAGCCCTTTTGTCACGCCTAAAATGTCTGAGTAGGCAGAGCAGCAAGACGTCATTTGTCAATTCTTTGACAAGCCTCCTCACATTGCCAAGACTTGTTGGTTGCTGCATATAGGAGGCCTGCCAAGCATCAAACCAGGACTACGCAATCAGTATAGCCCCCAAACCACGCTCCAGGTGCCTAAAATGTTCGAATAACAGGGCCATCTTCGCAATGCTAGTGGATCCTTGATTTCGAGGCAACTCATCATGTCACATATGACTTGAACAATCTGTCCATTCACTTACCATACGGAGGAAATGGTAATCTGCAGGTTGGAGATGGATACAAAGTTTCAGTCAAAAATATCGGTAGTTTCTCTCTTATCACTAAATCAAGCCAATTATCTTTGACAAAATTTTACATATGCCTAAAATTAACAAGAACCTTATTTCTGTTAAACGATTGTGAACATGAAATAACATTTCCATTGAACATTTTCTCGATTATTTTCAGGTGAAGGATCTTCGGACATGGGCAGTGCTCCTTATAGGTTTATGCCACAATGGCCTCTATATATAACCTATGTCTCACCAACTCATTCCAATTTTGGCATCACCAACTCCTAAAGCACAGTCTGTGCCTCCTGAAAATTCATCTCCACCAAACCAACAGTACAATTCTTCATCACCAATGGTCACTTTCGGTGATCTTTATCACTTCTGACAAATATAAAAATTTTCACTACATTAAAACAAATTAATGTAGTAGCGGTGGCGGATATCGTTCCCACGAGGAATTCCACGATTATGAAGATCACGAATTCAAACAACACAAATAATAAAAAGGGGGGTTTTGTTACTTACTGAAAGAAGAATGAAAATCAGAAAGGAAAAATTGCGAATTGAGGTAATAATCAAGACTGAAAAATCGATAGGAAAAATACCTTGGTTTCGGTCACCGAAGTTACCATGCTATTTTGGATCCTTGACAAACATTCTAATTATTAACGAACATTCATTGAAAGAATTTTCTATCAATAATATTGGCTAGAAACACGTATCCTAGCAACCTTATTAAACAACAATCTAGATACGATCATAGATTAATTGCATAATAGCATTAAGAATCAATGACAAGTGATAACATGTACGACATGAAATCAATCAAGTGGGTAATTTCTTAGGATTTTCCGACTCTAACGTAGAGGGGTTAATCCTAGTTGCTACTTATGGTTACCAAAATTGAACGTCAGATTTTGTTAACCTAGCGATTAAATCCATTAATCCCTAGTTGCGCACCTAGAAACTAACGAATCCAATTAAAAAGATTAATCTGAAATTACCCAATGAACGTTAATAAACATGAAGAAGATTCAGACATCTCACCACAATAGCATGGAACTCGGATTCCTCAACCAAGACAAGGAAATTAGTTAATCATACTTGAATGGAAAACACAAGAAATAATAAAAAGAACAATCTCCATAACTGGTCTTTAATAACAGAATCAGAAACAAAAAACAATTGTGCAGAAATTTTAAGAACAAGAAACCAGAAAAATAATCTCTCCAAAAAGGTAGTATGCGATAGTCTCCAATTTTAATATGCGATCTTCTCTCTAAAACTCTGGAAAAACTAAAAAAAATGTTGTCTGCCGCCACCACTTGGATCCTCCAGAAAAGAAGAATGTTTTTCCACTCTAAACCTAGTCCCCCCACTCTCATCCACGTCAGCCACCTTCTTTTCAATTCCCCCTTTCCATATCTTTTTCTTTTTGTTTTTATTAGATTCTATCTCCCTTAGATCATCTTCAATTGTGAGCGGGAACTTCTTAAAAAGGGGTCCACAGAATCTTGGCGATTGTGTTCTAATTGAAGATAAATTCTGGAAGTCTGCAGATTTGGAATTCTGTCCTTGGGCGTGCCCACGCCTAATCTTTAAATTTCACCAGACTGGAATTTTCGCACTTCTTGCCATATTTTTCCTCTTTTTGATCCTTCTTCGTCTTTACGGCATTGAAAACCATCTGTGGACATTTAACAATTAATTCTATCAATTTATGAACACAATATCCACAAATCAACCACAATTAAGTCCACAAATATGCATTATAATTGACTTAACAAATTCCCCCACACCGAACCTTTGCTCGCCCTCGAGCAACACATCAAACCATTAACTCTATCAATTTATCCTTCAGAAATTAAGTGCACACAATCCACCAACTTAGGTTAACCAAATTCAATTTGCAACATACATCGTAATTGCCTTTCACTAATGCCAACAAACCAAATTAAAATTCAGCACCTTTGTTCAACAGCAAACATGAAATTAAGTGAATTCTTCTCACGGATTTCGCTCTTACACTCAAGTGTTTGCGGGTGGGTGTTTCACTCAAATCTCACTCTACCATGTTGCACTACCATAGGCTTGCAATTTCACCAATTCTTATTCATTTGGATCACATGGGATCATAGATCATAAGGGCTTTATCAAGGGTTGTAATGGGGCTAGGTTCATGGGTGAGGTAAGAATATGGTAAAGAGGTTTTGTCACAAGTTTTCATAAAGCATTAAGTAGAAAGGGACAATTAAAATTTTGAGATAAGCATGAAAGAGAACTACATCTACTCATTCTAACTGAAGCCACCATACTTAATTCTCTCTTCTCTTTCCTTTTTCTGATTTTTCTTTCTTTTTTTTGTTTGTTTTTTGTTTGTTTTTGTTTTTTTTTAACGGAAAAATATCGACAATAATAAGAGCATGAGCAGATGTTCCTATGAAAGTATCTCAGAATACAATACATAACATAAATCCCAATTTAGTTAATGCTTCATTCAACTTGTGCAAAGGGTAAGTTAATGGGGTTGTTAGTTTTTTAATGTAGGGTGATAACTCAAAGAATAAGGTTAAGGCTCAAAATTGTTTCCAAAGGAAGAGTAGTAGGTGACTCAATTTTTAAGCCAAATGGTTTTAAACAAAGATGGCCTTAATCACTTCTAAGTCCCTTGTGATCAAACAATACGCAAACCGGTTCCATGCAAGTTCTAGATGCAACACAACTAGAGGAGCACCACTCAATTCAAGAAAATATGATGACATGAAGATGATGTCAGTTAGGCTCAATTTCCTCACTGGTCGAATTCAAATTAAGAATCCACTTAAGTTCACAATTTACTCCATTACTCCAATTGCAAAATTTTGACCAAGTTTATGAGATTAGTTAGAGCAATTAATCAATATGTCGCATCTTAAACCTACTTAGCTCAAATCAACTTCATGTGTATTCCCAATCTCATCCAAACTACTATGATCAAGTTTCATGGGTTGATATGCAACTCCAATCAAAATGCAACCAAAACAGCCAAAATATTCTAGCAATGTGCACATACAAGCCAAAAATATCCACATAAAAATGTAAAGAACTCCCCCACACCTAAAATCAGCATTGTCCTCAATGTAGAGAAGCATAACAATAAAAAGAAAAGAGGTGAAGAAAGCTTCTCTATTTGGCAATGGCATGATCAGGGAGACGGCGGTAATGGTGGATGAAAGCCTTGATGCGCCCAGTAGGCCATAAGGTTGGTTTCCATACAGTGCATGGACCGTTCAAGTCTGCTAAGGCGAGTGTCCTGTTCGGCATTGCTTTGGGATGAGGCAGCAGGGTTCGCTTGTGGCTGATTGTGTGTCGCAGTTGGTGGATGTCGGCGGCGTCCTGTGAAAGTCCTTGTGGTGGGAAAGGTAGTTGGCCCAGGAATGGTGAATGAGAGGCGGCCTTGGCTCAGGTCCACAATCCCCATCCTGCATAAACAGTCTATATCCAATGACTCTAGCTCACAAGCCATCACATGTCGAGATTATCAAGATCCAAAACATCCAAATTAACAGCCATCTGTGTAATATAGGACCCAAGGATTAATGGTTTCGATTGCTTGTTCAAAACAGAATGGAATTGATGCATAAACCAAAAACCTAAATTAATAGGAATGTGCCTATCCATACACCACAGAAAATAAAATTCCACCTTAGATAAAGTTCCCGCAGCATCCTTTCGACCAGAAAAATTAAATGCTAGCAGCCTATGAATAATTTTGTGGACATGATTAATTAAGAAAGAACTTTTAGACAAACTAGCATTGTACGGACGAGAATCGACACACCATTGTCGCCATAAATTCGAAGCGTGAAAATCAGAATGAAAGTCACATTGAGAATTACGAAATAATTCAGAGTCAATATCAGCAGTAGACATAAATCCCAATGCAACATTAAATTCAGCAATCGAGAAGGCAAATTCTTTTCCCATTAACCGAAACTCAACAGCGTCCTCAGTATGCATATCATAGGTTTCGTCACAATTAAACTGAAAGGTGGTGTAAAATTCCCCGGTTAATTCATGGAAAGCAGGACAGTTAATACGAGCAAAATTACTCCACGCAATTGGACCCATTAATTGCACAAAAGAATCGTATACACCTAAAGCTTCAAGTGTATTAGAATGAATGGACTTACAAGGACATATCTTACGCTGTTGGAGAAGCTCATATTTTTCTGTATCTTCAGATAAAACAAAGGAGGTGCACCCAGCAGCTTGAGATCGTGTCGGGACTCCACCTCTGCCTTGTTGGGACCGGAGCGCGTTCTCGGAGTTGGGTACCGGTTGTCGGTGTGGAAGTTGAAGTCGTGGTTCTTGGTGGAGCTTGTGGAGGGTAAACAATCTGAATGGGGATGGGTTCCGTTTCTTCTTGGCTCTTCTTTACGGGCATTATCGCAATTGGTGAAGATAGACCGCACAACAAGACACAATAGTCACGACATGACCCAAAAACGTGAATGTAATTTGGAATGGAAAAGTAAAATCGATGAAGTAGAGGCGATGGCGCATTTATTGAAATTGGGGTTGACGTGAATGTGAGATGGAAATGGAAGAAAATGAAAGATAAGGGTGAATGAGTGGTAAAATCGAGACTTTAAGCAATGGGCTTGGTGGAATGTCTGGGAAAAAGCAAGAATGAAGGAAAAAAAATTGTAAACGAAAATTAGGGCTGGAAAACGATGGGGAAAGTGATGGTTGGAGAAGGGGGAAAGTTAGGGTATGGCCATGAATGGAGATGAAATCGAGTATGAAATTGATGTGTTAGATGGAAATCAAAGAAGAATGAAA
Source organism: Erythroxylum novogranatense (assembly GCA_029891385.1). NCBI lineage: Eukaryota > Viridiplantae > Streptophyta > Magnoliopsida > Malpighiales > Erythroxylaceae > Erythroxylum > Erythroxylum novogranatense. The sequence continues at coordinate 75,768,121 of CM057224.1, forward strand.
ATCTGGAGGAAAGGAGGAACAACGGCTGTCGTGGGTTGAAGATACAAAGTGACAGAGGAGAGGGGATGGGTTTAAGTGATTTGGGGGGAAAACAAGGGAAAGGGGCGGTAACCAAAAATTTTTCGTTTTTCATTTTTTTTAATTAATTAAATTAAATTAAATGAAAAACTGATATAAAATAAAACAATATAAAAAATATGACAGAAAGTAATAATAAAAGAAATTAAAAGTCCTAACTAAATAAAGAAAAGAAAAGAAAATAATAATAAAACTTTTAAAGAAGGAGTAATGACAAACCTGAACACTTTACGAGTTACCCCGAACATGCTTCTTTATAGTCGTAAGCTACACTTATATTAGAACTTACCGAGTCAGAGATAGGTTGGTGGTACCAACCCGATTTCGTCAACCTGTTCGATCGGTGAATGTTCATAATACGGCTTAAGGCGGTGTCCGTTAACCTTGAAAACTTTAGAAGTATCTATGCTCTGAATTTCTACCGCACCATGAGGAAACACGTTAATAACAATAAAAGGGCCAAGCCAACGAGATCGTAATTTTCCAGGAAATAACTTAAGCTTTGAATGATAAAGAAGAACTTTTTGTCCAATGGAAAAGTGTTTCCTAGAAATCATCTTATCATGAAAAGCTTTAGTTTTATCCTTGTAAATTTTGAATTTTCATATGCCTCATTCTGAATCTCCTCCAATTCTTGCAATTGTAATTTTAGACTAGTGTTTACCTCTAATTGATCCATGTTCAACCGCTGACGCCCATAAGCTCTATGTTCAATTTCCATGTAAATGACAAGGCTTACCGAAAACTAACCTGTAAGGCGACATACCTATAGGAGTTTTGTATGCAGTCCGATAAGCCCATAAAGCATCATCCAGTCAAAGACTCCAATCTTTGCGGTTTGGGTTAACCACTTTTTCCAAGATGGACTTGATTTCCCTGTTGGATACTTCAGCCTGCCCACTGGTTTGCGGATGATAGGCGGTAGATATTCTGTGCGTAATACCACATCGTTTCATTAGCGCTTCGAAAATCTTGTTGCAAAAATGCGTTCCTCTGTCGCTAATGATGGCTCGAGGCATACCAAACCTGACAAAAATATTTGATTTAATAAAATCAATTACCGTTTTAGCATCATCAGATATAGTAGCCTTAGCTTCAACCCACTTAGAAACATAGTCTACTGCCAAGAGAATGTAATTCTTACCGAAAGAAGAAGGGAACGGACCCATAAAATCTATTCCCCAAACATAAAAAATTTCACATACCAGAATGTTCGTCAATGGCATCTGATTCTTGGATCCCAAGTTACCTATTCTCTGACAACGATCGCAAGACTTGCAAAACATGTAAGAGTCATAAAATAACTTAGGCCAAAACAGTCCACATTCTAAAATTTTTCGCGCAGTTTGTTTGGGCCCGAAATGTCCCCCCCACACAGATGAATGACAAAATTGTAAAATAGATGAAATTTCATCATCTGTGATGCATCTCTAACAATCGATCAAGACAAAATTTCCACGTAAGGTTCATCCCAAACATAATATTTAGCCTCACGCTTAATTTTATCTTTTTCACTCTAGACAAATCATTAGGTAACGACTTGGTAACTAAAAATTTACTATGTCCGCATACCAGGGTTACTGTTGAATCTGAAAAAGGCTCTCATCCGGAAATTTGTCGTGAAGAATATCAGATGTAGCACTGGATGTGATTCGACTTAAGTGGTCAGCCACCAAATTCTTTGCTCCTTTCTTGTCGCTAATTTCCACATCAAATTCTTGAATCAATAAGATCCAAATAATCAATCTGGCAGCTTCTTTCTTGTTCACTAAGTACCTTAGTGCGGCGTGATCGGAATAGATAATCACCTTGGTTCCTAGCAAATAAGACCGAAACTTCTCCAAGCCAAAGACGACTGCTAGAAACTCCTTCTCCGTTGTGGAATAATTTTTCTGGGCATCATTAAGTGTCATAGAAGCATAATAAAAGACATGAGGTACCTTATCCACTTTCTGTCCCAACACAACGCCTACGGCATAATCTGACGCGTCGCACATCAATTCAAAAGGAATGTCCCAACGTGGTGGCTGAATAATCGGTGCGGTAGTGAGACGCTCCTTTAGCTCATTGAACACACTTCGGCATTGTTCGTCAAAATTGAATTTCACTTCTTTTTGGAGCAATTGACACATGGGCTGCGCAATTTTGGAGAAATCCTTGATAAATCGCCGATAAAATCCTGCATGACCAAGAAAAGAACGAACTTCCCGCACATTCGCGGGGTAAGATAAAAATTGAATAACATCTATCTTGGCCTTATCGACTTCAATTCCTTTGGACGAAACAGTATGACCCAAAATAATGCCTTCATTAACCATAAAGTGACACTTCTCATAATTCAAAACCAAATTAGTTTCAATGCAACGTTTTAGCACTTTTTCAAGGTTAATGATACATGTTTCAAAAGACTCTCCATATACCGTGAAATCGTCCATAAAAATTTCCATGCAATTTTCCACTAAATTGGAGAAAATACTTACCATACACCGTTGGAATGTCGCTGGTGCGTTGCACAATCCGAATGGCATTCGACGGTAAGCGAAGGTACCGAATGGGCATGTGAAGGTCGTCTTTTCCTGATCCCGTGGTGCCACCAAAATCTGATGATATCCTGAATACCCATCTAAACAACAATAGTGAGATTTTCCGGCTAATCTTTCAAGCATCTGATCAATAAAAGGAAGCGGAAAGTGATCTTTTCTAGTAACTGAATTAAGCCTCCTATAATCTATGCATACTCTCCAACCATTTTGAACACGAGTCGGAATTAACTCACCATTGCTGTTCTCCATTACCGTAACACCAGTTTTCTTCGGTACAACTTGTACCGGACTTACCCACTTACTGTCGGAAATCGGATAAATGATGCCTGCGTCAAGAAGTTTCAAAATCTCTTTCTTTACCACTTCCATCATTGGCGGGTTAAGTCGACGCTGTGGTTGCCTCACCTCTTTCGCCTCGTCCTCTATCAAAATTCGATGCATGCATATAGTGGGACTGATTCCTTTCAAATCGGCGATTGTCCATCCAAAAGCTTCTTTATGCGCCTTCAAAACATTGATAAGTTGATTTTCCTGCACATCAAAAAGTTGGTTAGAAATAATCAAAGGCAATGTATCTTTCTCACCTAAAAAGACATATTTAAGGTGATTGGGCAAGTTTTTCAATTCCAAGGTTGGTGGTTTGAGCAATGATGGCAGCAACTTGTCTTCTCCTTTTGAAGCTTCTACGGACGTGAGTTGCTGGAGAAATGGGTTGGCTGTCTCCACTACACATGTGAGCATGTCCTCTTGATTATCAAGCACCACCGGATCAACACTTTCCTTCCATTGTGACGTTTCTGCCTTGGCTTCCCTAGACAACGTGAATTCTTCCTTGGCTGGAAAGTGTTGTGCGTCAGTTACGTTTTCACCTATGGCTTCAGATGACACAAACTTCCCTTCTCTGGGTGAGCAACAAGCAATCTGCTGGTGGCTTCCTTCAATTAACGCAAGTTCCTCACTCCCATGCTCTACCGAATCCTTGTGCCTTTGCCCTGATGACGTGAATTCCTCCTTTGCTGGACAATATGGAGCGTGAGTTTCGTTTTCCTTTAAGGCTCCCATTGACGCAGATCTATCATCCCTTTGTGAACATGACACATTCTTCTTGCTCCCTTTAATTTCCGCAGACTCTTCACACCCATGAAAAAGTGACGCATCCTCCACTAATTCATCTTCATCTATGATGCCCAAGCTCCAATATTCCTGCATCCATGTGTCAATGAAATCTACGGAAACCACAGATTGTTCATCATCTGGAATTTTCATGGTGTTATAAATATTGAATTTAATTAAATCACTATCAAATTCCATAGTTAAAGATCCATCATGAACATCGATTTTGGTTCTAGTCGTTTTCAAAAACGACCTTCCGAATAAAATCGGAGTGGAAGATGATGAATCATCTGTGCCCATCTGCAAAATATAAAAATTAGCCGGAAAAAGCATGTTTCCCACTTGAACCAGTATGTCCTCTAACACACCTTTCGGGTAAGCGTTTGATCGATCTGCTAATTGAATCACCACGTTAGTTTCTTTAAGAGGTCCAACATTCAAAGATTTATAAACATCATATGGCATGACATTAATGGGCGACCTAAATCTAACATAGCCCTTTCAATTCATGATTACCAATTTGACACGGATAGTAAACATACCTGGATCTTGGCATTTCGGTGGAAGTTTTTTCTTTTGCAAGATGGCTGAAACGTTTTCGCCTAACTGAACTTTCTCATTCGATTTTAATTTCCTCTTGGACGTACAAAGCTCCTTAAGAAATTTAGCATAACGTGGAATTTGTTTAATTGCATCAAGAAGAGGAATATTTACCTGAACCTTTCGGAAAGTCTCCAAAATTTCCTTTTCTTGCTCTTCCTTCTTCGCCTTTGCTAATCGACTCGGAAAAGGAGGTGGAAGCTCCTTGTTAATCATGAATTTTTTCTTCTCTTCTGGTAAGTGCGTGATTTCTTCCTCTATTTCTCGTTTTGAAGCCTTCGGAATTGATTCCGGCAGTTCTTTTCCACTCCGCAATGTGATTGCCTTTGCGCTTTGTCTAGGATTTACCTCTGGTTGTGCTGGAAAATTACCGGAATTTCGCGATTCTATTCGGTTAATAGCAGCTGCAATTTGACTTAACTGATTTTCAAAATTTCTTTGCTGATTTTCCAAATTCTGAATGCTCACTTCCGTAGACCGCTGAAACGTCAAAGTATTCGTAGTTAAAGTTTGTAATGCCTCTTCTAAAGAAGACTTACCTTCGGAAGTTGACGGCATATTTGGATTTTGGCACTGCACGAATGGTGGTCTATATGGCTGAAAATTCGTGGATGCTTGTTGTCCTTGAGGATTCCCATATCGGAAGTTCGAATGATCGCGCCATCCCGGATTATAAGTATTGGAGAATGGGTCATACTTCCTTTGATTTGGTCCATTGAATCCACCCACGGCATTCACCTGTTCAGTATTATCTTCCTGCAAAATTGGACATGAATCAGTAGGATGTCCAACCATTGAGCAAATTCCACATACCTTAGCTTCTTCTTTTCTTGAGACTGCTAACTGTCGCACTAAAGAAGTGAGGTCATCCAATCTCTTTTCTACCAAGGTCGCAATAACTTCATTCATGCCCTTTTGCCCATGACCTGTACGGATTCCGAACTGTTGCGTATTGGAGGCCATGTTTGCTATCAATTCTCTTGCGGCTGCTGGCGTTTTGTCAACTAAGGCACCACCGCTGGCAGCGTCAATCATGCTCCTGTCAGAAAGCAAAAGTCCTTCATAAAAATACTGAATTAACAATTGTTCAGTTATCTGATGATGCGGACAACTCGCGCATAATTTTTTTAATCTTTCCCAATATTCGTAAAGTGTTTCTCCTGTATGTTGACGAATTCCACAAATCTCTTTCCAATATTGGCGACTCTCGATCTTTGGAAAATACTTCTCGAAGAAGAGTCTCTTCATCTCGGCCCATTCATGTCGCACGTTTTCTCGGTGAATAATAAAGCCAATCCATGCATCATCTTTAAGGAAAACGGAAAAGCTCTCGACTTGATCTGCTCCTCCGTCACATTAATCACTTCATGCCCATGCAAACTACATCAAATTCCTTTAAATGCTTGTATGGATCTTCTCTGGTAAACCCACGAAAATAGGCAATAAATGAATCACCCATTTTAATTCAAAATTATTATTATCACTAAATTCGAAAATTGATGCGATGAGGTTGTTGGTGATCGGTTAGTGCGGCGAGTTCGCGAAAAGTGCGGTTAGCAACGATCCTATCCATCTTCTGCGTTTCTTTGTGTTGTTTGGTTTGTTTACTGCGATCTTTTATTGTCTTCTCGATCTCGAGTTGTCTTGTAAATTATGTCTAATATACTTGAAGTTCACACTCTGCTTACACATAGTAAGTATCTCGGCTTACCGTCTTTGATTGGCAGTAATAAGAAGGCGATCTTTGCTTTTCTTCATGATAAGTTATGGGCCCACATTCAGAATTGGCAGAATAAGTTTTTATCTCGAGCAGGTAAAGAAGTTTTACTAAAGACTGTTGCTTAGGCAATTCCTGCTTATAGTATGAGTGTATTTTTGCTTCCGGTAACCTTGTGTGACGAGTTGTAGCGGATGATGAATTTGTTCTGGTGGCGTACAAAGGTTGATGGCACCCATAAAATTCATTGGTTGTGATGGGATCGCTTGTGTGAAAAGAAGATTGATGGAGGTTTAGGTTTCTGGAATTTACGATGTTTTAATTAAGCTATGCTCGCTAAGCAAGGTTGGCGGCTCATGTCATCCCAGGATTCACTTCTTTTCCGTCTCCTTCGAGCCAAACATTTCCCACGAGGCGACTTTTTATCAGCTAATCTTGGTTACAAACCTAGTTTCACTTGGCGAGGCATACATCAGGCGGCTTCGGTTTTGCGAGCTAGTCTCCGATGGCGTATTGGCAACGGTCATAATGTAAAGGTGTGGTCCGACTCTTGGCTGCCACGAGATCATGCGTTTACAGTTGCAATAGCTTCCCCGTCGGTTCTTTCTGACTTGCGTGCCGCCGATCTCATTGATCACTCCACCAATCGGTGGGATGTCGATAAGGTACATGTTTTGCTTGATGATAGTGATGCACAAACTGTTTTGTCTATCCCTCTCTCTTCCTCTTCAGTTGATCGTCGCAGAGGTAGTGTTTCTTTAGCTCTCTCATTGCCTAACTGTTTTGCCACATTATGTGCTGATCCGGATTCGACCATCGTCGAGGGCTTCGCCATGGTTTGTTGGCGGATATGGTGGGCTCGAAATCAGGTCCTATGGAACCATCATGTTGTTCCACCCGGAGTTGTGCTTCATTAGGCACTCGGTTATCATGCCGAATGGTTTGCTGCGTAACAACGGAGGGAGCAGTCGGTTACTAATCCACCCGCCCAGTTTTCTGGTGCACATGGTGGTCTTCAAGTTGATTAGCGATGCTATCACGGATCTTTGCCTTTATTGAAGCATCACGTCGTATTGGATCGGGCTTGGTTACATGGACTGCGGATGGAGGTTTTCTTCACACTTTTACTTCCTCTCGGCCTGGTGGTTTCTCCCCTCGCATGGCTGAGGTTTATGCTTTGCGACTCTCTTTGGAACAAGCATCGACTCGCTGCATGGGTCGTGGAGTGGTGTTCACCGATGCCCAAAGTTTGGTGCATGCTTTGCGTAGTGATGTTCCCGATTGGTCCGAGTTTGGGTCCCTTATTCAGGATTGTCGTATTCTTTTAGAACAACGTCCTGATATCAGTGTTTCTTGGGTGAGTCGTCGTGACAATGTGATTGCACATAGGCTTGCTCGTTGCTCTTTATCTTTTTCCGATTTTCAGTTTTTTGTTTCCCCGCCAGTTTGTAATACTAACTTCCTTTAAATTAAAAAATAATAATACAATTTAATATTCTAAAAATATTCTTATACCTATTTTTGTTTACTTCCATTACAATTTTATTAAATTTTCTTCAAATCTTATGAAGAAAGATATAATTTTAAATATAATTTTTCTTTAAAATTTTAATAAAAATAAATAATTTAATTTAATAATTAACTATTTAAAACTGGTACAAATAAAATCAAAGGGTTGTTTTTGCTAATATGATGCATCTACATTCATCTATTACTCGTATCAATAAAAATAACGTTTTATGTTTAGTTTGAATCTAATCAGACTTAGCTTCTCACTCCGATGTCATCGACCACTTTCCAATTCATGCCAATACATGGACTCTCTCTTTTTCTGTCACACTGTACCTGTTATTGATTTCTTTGGACTTTTGGGACTGTAGATTGCATGGTTCCATCTGGGTTTTTCTTGTTATGATTTATTCCAAGTGAATTGTGTTGTGATTTGGGATTTTATTCTAAAAGTTATGCACTTTCTATATGATGTGTATGTATTGGGAGGGGTGGATTGGAATGATTTTTGTTTAAATTGATTGTTTTTTTCTTGTTTTCTGTGATGTTTGCAAATGACACAAGTGTAGGGGTTCAAAAGATATATTTGATTATAGGACTTTTGCAGCAGTACAGCGGAGCAATTACAAGAATAAGCAGAAGAGGAGGATTTAGGATAGAAGAACTTCTGGTACTCAGTACTCAGAAGGAAGGAAAGAAGGACGTGAGCCAAATCTATTCATTTCATACCCCCCACAATACTACCCCATATTTATAAAACTGCGCCTAACAGAATTGTAACCAATTTGGTATTTAGCTGCAAACATATTCCTTGACTTGAGGACCTTCTTCTCACGTGAACTACCGCTTTCGTGAGTTGTGGCAATTGCTGACTCATTCCCAATAGCCACGTCAGATGATCCTTGGATCGTAACTGTTGGACCCCGAATCTTGAGTGACAATTTGAGTTAGTAATAGGAATGGTCAAGTGGATGAGTTGATTGAAATGAAGGATTTAGAAAGTTTGACTTTTTGGAGAGAGAATGTTTGACTTTGAGAGTTGACTTTTGTTTGAGGCAAAATTTGATAAAATGGCCTTCTGGAAACTTGTAGGTTATGTTAAGAGATTTTTGTGGACATAAAGTTTGTAATTTTTCGATATCGGGAGTGAAAGTTATGATCAGTCAAAGTTTATGTTTGATCGGGTTTGACTTTTATATTGGTTGGAACTTTGACTGAGAAATTAACCTAGTTAGAGGTTAATTGAGCTTTGATGTTCTTCATGAAAATTGAAGGATTTGTTTTGATCTTTATTTCGATATAAAGTATGCAATTTTTCGATCTCGGAATAATAAGTTATGATTTTTACAAGTTTGTATAGAGGATAGTATCTTTGACCGGAAAAATGGACTCCCGTAGGAGTCGAATTGAGTTTTATGTTCTTCTTGGAAGATTTAGAGCTTCTCTCAAGCTTTCTATAGAGATTAAGTTTGTCAAAATCGGAGTTCGGGAGTAAAAGTTATGAATTTTGGAAGTTTATGATTTTTAAGTGAAAAAAAAAAAAAGTAAATGCGCCTCGCTAGGCGACGGCTCGCCCTAGCGAGGCGGGCGCCTCGCCCTAGCGGCGCGCCTTAGCGAGGCGGGCAAGCTAGCGCCCTCATGAGGGCAAGCCCTCGCTAGGCGGCGCCTCGCCCTCATGAGTTAGGCGTCTCCGACGCCTGTTTCTTCTTAAATTTTGATTTCTTTGTTTTAATCCCACCTTTGCTCACTATTTTGCCTATATCTTTTCCGTCCGACATCCGATTGAGTTGATTCTTTTTGCGTTGGATTCCTAAGACAATGAATTTCATTTTATAAGAAATTTGTGAACTTTTGAGATTAAATTAATGGTGATTAATTTAATCAAAGTGAGTCGGGAAATTTTCCGAGCATGATTCAGTGTTTTGTGAAATTGGGGATCTGTAGAGATCCGATTGAAGCGATTCTTGAGGCGAAATAAAGATAAGACAAGGGGCTACAAATCATATGAAGACATGAAATGTCAATTTTGCCCTTAGGACTTTTAATTTTTGAATTTAAGTTCGGATTAGGGTTTAATTTTTGGATTGGGAACACCTGTGAGTAATTTGAGCATAATTTTTGATCTGGGAATCGAAATGAGGCGATTCTTGTTTTGAATTAAACTAGAGACATAAGGCTACAATTGTTATGAAGACATCGCGTTTCAATTCTGGGATTAAGAATGTGAAATTTTGGACGGAAATAATCGTACATGAAAAATATGCTAGAATATGGATATTTCCGCACTGTTTCGCGCATAACTTTTGATGTGGTACTCCGAATTGAGCGCAGTCAGTGGCGTTGGATTTCGTATGAGTGAGAGGAACATTTCTCGAGAAGGAAGTTTGGACAAATTCCTTCAAATCGATAGTGCGAATCAAACCGCAAGTAAGTGTAATTTTAAGTTTTGAATGGAGGGTAAAATGGTCATTTGACCATCAATTAATGAAACACATATATGGATGTCGTTTTGGCTTATTAAAAAGCCACGAAAGTGGCTGGAATTACAGAAGAGAGAAAGAGAAATAAGAAAGAAGAAGAAGAGAGTGGAAGCTTCGGTTATGGAGGAAGAAGAGAGAGAAAACAAAGTTACAAATTTTTTACTTGTTTCTTAAGGATTTTGGGATGGTTCCAAGAGAGAAAAAGGTAGAGGGGCATAAGAGCTTCCTTCCAAGCCAAAAAAATTCGAATTTGGATGAGAAAGAGGTAAGAGAAATTGTTCTACTTTGAGATTTTGATTAATTTTCGGTTTAGAATTATGACATATGAGATGGGTTTATGGATTGTGGAATTAATTTTGAAATATATGCTTTAGACTGGGTTTAATTTTGGATGAAAAATTGATTAAGGTTTAGGCTTAATTTTATGATTTAGAATTTTGAGATATTTTGGTGTAGAATTATAGGAAATATGATGAATTGATGATATATGAAATCAATTTCGAAGAATTTGTATTTTATCGTATTGAATTGGGATAAATTGGTTTAGGCCAATTTTAAGATTTGGGGATTTTTGAAATTGAGGATTTAAATAGTTTGGAATTAATGTGAATTGAGGAATTGTGAGATTAATTTTGAAGAAATTATGTTTTATGAGATTGAATTCGAGTGTCTTGGTTTAGGCCAATTTTGAAAATTGGGGATTTTCAAAATTGAAGATTGAAATAGCTTGGAAGTATGATAATTATGAATTTCCGATAGTTAATTTTGAGACTTATGCAAATTTATGATGTGAATTTGGGTTATTATGGTTTAGGTCGATTTAAGTGAAAGAAGGAAAGAAGAAAGGATCAAATTGAAGCTCGGGATAAACTTAGCGTCATTTCGAGGTGGGTAGCATATTTATATTTTGATTTGTAAGCTATATGTGAATTTTGAAAAATTAAAAAAGCAATTTTGAAAAATAAAAAAGCAAAAATGTGAAAATTTTGACAAATTATTGTTTTGTAAAGGTTTGAAATTCGATTTAGAATGTTTTCTGAAAGATTATTATAAGTTTGAATTCATTGCTTTCAATGATTCGATAAACCGATAGAAATTTCGAAAATGCATTTGTTGTATGCATTATTCAATTGTTGAAATTATTGTTTGATTGAATGTTTTGATTGTTGAATTTAGTGAATGATAGACTGAAAATTGAGTGGTATGCATTTTGGGGAAAATTTTGAAGAAAAGTACGAAATTGAAAAGTGCCTTGAGCAATCAGACTTTTCGTTTTCGATTATGTGTTATATGGGTTTGGTAGGTCCCTTGGTGAGTCATATTGTCTCTATGTGTATAGCCTTCTCCAGTCTGCCCATAGTGTACGGACTCGATTCGGACTCCTTCACGGCTACTAATCGGGACCGCAATGCGAAAGTGTAATGCGTTCGTTTCACGATCGCACAGACCGCTATGGATCGCATGCGCTCTGTTGGACCTAGCTGACCATTACGATGTGTTATATGTTTTGATTTGTTTATGTGTTACGCATTCATATTTATGAAAAATTCAAGAAGTATTCAAGGAGTTTTGAAAAATGAGAAAAGTGAGATTATTATGAAAAGTTTGAAAATATGAAAAAATGGGTTTGAGGAAATTGTTTGAAAAATTATAAAGTTTGAAAAAATTAGCCCTTTTGGCAAAAAGAGTATTAAAATGATTTCGCTTATTTATCGGTTTATAAATGTGTTATCCACGAGCTTTCGAGCTCACCCCTTTCATCCCCATCTCCGTGTTTGAAGCGAGATCGGATGAAAGAATGTGAACATCGGTTTCGACATTTACATCCGTTAGATTTTGTGTAATTTGGATCTTTAGTATGAATATATTCATGACTTGAGATAAGTTTGGGAAAAATGTATTTGTGTATAAAGTTGAGAATTGTGAATGATTGTGAAATTTGTATATGAAATTATGGATAATTTGGGAATATATATGTATTATTGATATAGAATTTGATTGAATTATGAGTTTGGTATTGAATTGAGAATTATGGAAGTATTAGATTTAGGTTTGCGTTTTCTTTGGTGTTGGATTCGGACGGGAGAGTCCGATGATTTTGAAATGTGTTTGGGATTATAGAAGTGTTTTGAACCCTTGCGGGTTTGGGTTAGGAAAAAGCGTAGTTATCTTTGAAATTTCGATAAAAAAATTGGGAAATAAAAATGTAATTTGAGATTGGTATGGATTTATATAAGATTATGTATGACTGTATGGATTGAAGATGAATTTTCCTATGGGAAATTATATGGATGTGATTGAGGTAAGAAATGAGAATAAGAAAAAAAATTTATATCAGTTTTGGAGCGTCTTAGGAATTCCCAGCGATTACATTTCTGTTCTTTGCTTAGTCACGGATGTCGGAAAGTGTTTGATTTACATTGATTTGTTTGCTTACTTTGTTTTCTATCCGTATTCGATTTGCATTCGATTCGATCCCGCTTTAAACTTATTCGTTCCGCTTTGTGATTCAGTATTCGATTATTTAAACCGCTATATTCGATTGAATCATTCGTTTGATTCGATTAGCATTTGCTTCATTTGCCTTTGCTTAAACCGCTACTTTCAGATTTGTTAAGCTTCGCATTTCGCAATTTCGATCAAAATTTCTGTCTCCTTCGCTTGTTTCCATTGATTCCGTCATTCGTTCTTTTGTTAAGTTTATTCGGTTGGGATCCTTCCTTGATCGGGTCCCAACATTTATGGTATCAAAGCCCAGTAATATGATCTTACTTGGGCGTATGAGTATGAATAAGGAATTGATACGAGTTTGTAAAGATAAGAGTGAATTTGTGAGAGTGTGCTAGGTGATCATTTGATTTTGATGAAAGAAGTATGATTGCCTTTAGGAATTTGAAAATTGATATGTATGACTATTTGACGAATTCATGTAATTGGTTTGATTTGAGTGTTCAGAATATGTTTGACTTTCGAAATGTGTTGAGGAAATTAAGATTAGAACTTCTTGAGAAATTGTGATGAATTGATATAGATGAAAGAATGATGGCATAATGATGATTGAACCATATTAGGGTTCCTTAAGAAATGGACCATTAATTTGTGCCCATATATGAAGAAATAATGAGTTATAGATATAGTAAGTTGATATGATATGAGTGATATATGATTTAAGGAAGTGAAAATTTTGAAGAGATTGAGAATATGTATGAAGAGTAAATGTGATGAAAAGAAATTGATTATGAGTTGTGGAAAGAAATTAGTAAGAAAGTGCTTGATGATCATTGTTTAGAAAGAAATTTATCGCAAGAACGAGTTCTTGGAGTTAAGTAAATATGAATTTGAGGACTAAATTCTTTTAAGAGGGAGAAATGTTGGACCCAGAACCTTGAGTGACAATTTGAGTTAGTAATAGGAATGGTCAAGTGGATGAGTTGATTGAAATGAAGGATTTAGAAAGTTTGACTTTTTGGAGAGAGAATGTTTGACTTTGAGAGTTGACTTTTGTTTGAGGCAAAATTTGATAAAATGGCCTTCTGGAAACTTGTAGGTTATGTTAAGAGATTTTTGTGGACATAAAGTTTGTAATTTTTCGATATCGGGAGTGAAAGTTATGATCAGTCAAAGTTTATGTTTGATCGGGTTTGACTTTTATATTGGTTGGAACTTTGACTGAGAAATTAACCTAGTTAGAGGTTAATTGAGCTTTGATGTTCTTCATGAAAATTGAAGGATTTGTTTTGATCTTTATTTCGATATAAAGTATGCAATTTTCGATCTCGGAATAATAAGTTATGATTTTTACAAGTTTGTATAGAGGATAATATCTTTGACCGGAAAAATGGACTCCCGTAGGAGTCGAATTGAGTTTTATGTTCTTCTTGGAAGATTTAGAGCTTCTCTCAAGCTTTCTATAGAGATTAAGTTTGTCAAAATCGGAGTTCGGGGTAAAAGTTATGAATTTTGGAAGTTTATGATTTTAAGTGAAAAAAAAAGAAAAAAAAAAAAAGAAAGTGGCGCCCTCGCTAGGCTGACTTCGCCTTAGCGAGGCGGGCGCCATCTTGCCTCGCTAGGCGACGCCTCGCCTAGCGAGACGGGCAGGCTAAGCTCGCCTCATGAGGGCAAGGCTCACCACGCTGCAGTCTTGCGCCTCGCTAGGCGACGCCTCTCCTCTAGCGATGGCGCCTCGCCTCATGAGTTAGGCGTCTCAAACTGCCAGCTTTCTTCTTAAATTTTGATTTCTTTGTTTTAATCCGACCTTTGCTCACTATTTTGCCTATATCTTTTCCGTCCGACATCCGATTGAGTTGATTCTTTTTGCGTTGGATTCCTAAGACAATGAATTTCATTTTATAAGAAATTTGTGAACTTTTGAGATTAAATTAATGGTGATTAATTTAATCAATGTGAGTCGGGAAATTTTCCGAGCATGATTCAGTGTTTTGTGAAATTGGGGATCTGTAGAGATCCGATTGAAGCGATTCTTGAGGCGAAATAAAGATAAGACAAGGGGCTACAAATCATATGAAGACATGAAATGTCAATTTTTCCCTTAGGACTTTTAATTTTTGAATTTAAGTTCGGATTAGGGTTTAATTTTTGGATTGGGAACACCTGTGAGTAATTTGAGCATAATTTTTTATCTGGGAATCGAAATGAGGCGATTCTTGTTTTGAATTAAACTAGAGACATAAGGCTACAATTGTTATGAAGACATCGCGTTTCAATTCTGGGATTAAGAATGTGAAATTTTGGACGGAAATAATCGTACATGAAAAATATGCTAGAATATGGATATTTCCGCCTTTGTTTAGCATAACTTTTGATGTGGTACTCGAATTGGCGCAGTCAGTGGCGTTGGATTTGTATGAGTGAGAGGAACATTTCTAGAAGGAAGTTTGGACAAATTCCTTCAAATCGATAGTCTAATCAAACCGCAAGTAAGTGTAATTTTAAGTTTTGAATGGAGGGTAAAATGGTCATTTGACCATCAATTAATGAAACACATATATGGATGTCGTTTTGGCTTATTAAAAAGCCACGAAAGTGGCTGGAATTACAGAAGAGAGAAAGAGAAATAAGAAAGAAGAAGAAGAGAGTGGAAGCTTCGGTTATGGAGGAAGAAGAGAGAGAAAACAAAGTTACAAATTTTCTACTTGTTTCTTAAGGATTTTGGGATGGTTCCAAGAGAGAAAAGGTAGAGGGCATAAGAGCTTCCTTCAAGCCAAAAAATTCAATTTGGATGAGAAAGAGGTAAGAGAAATTGTTCTACTTTGAGATTTTGATTAATTTTCGGTTTAGAATTATGACATATGAGATGGGTTTATGGATTGTGGAATTAATTTTGAAATATATGCTTTAGATGGGTTTAATTTTGGATGAAAAATTGATTAAGGTTTAGGCTTAATTTTATGATTTAGAATTTTGAGATATTTTGTGTAGAATTATAAAAATATGATGAATTGATGATATATGAAATCAATTTGAAGAATTTGTATTTTATGGTATTGAATTGGATAAATTGGTTTAGGCCAATTTTAAGATTTGGGGATTTTGAAATTGAGGATTTAAATAGTTTGGAATTAATGTGAATTGAGGAATTGTGAGATTAATTTTGAAGAAATTATGTTTTATGAGATTGAATTGAGTGTCTTGGTTTAGGCCAATTTTGAAAATTGGGGATTTTCAAAATTGGAGATTGAAATAGCTTGGAAGTATGATAATTATGAATTTCGATAGTTAATTTTGAGACTTATGCAAATTTATGATGTGAATTTGGGTTATTATGGTTTAGGTCGATTTAAGTGAAAGAAGGAAAGAAGCAAGGATCAAATTGAAGCTCGGGATAAACTTCTAGCGTCATTTCGAGGTGGATAGCATATTTATATTTTGATTTGTAAGCTATATGTGAATTTTGAAAATTAAAAGCAATTTTGAAAAATAAAGAAAGCAAAATGTGAAAATTTTGACAAATTATTGTTTTGTAAAGGTTTGAAATTCGATTTCAATGTTTTCGAAAGATTATTATAAGTTTGAATTCATTGTTTTCAATGATTCGATAAGCAATAGAAATTTCGAAAATGCATTTGTTGTGTATGCATTATTCAATTGTTGAAATTATTGTTTGATTGAATGTTTTGATTGTTGAATTTAGTGAATGATAGATGAAAATTGAGTGGTATGCATTTTGGGAAAATTTTGAAGAAAAGTACGAAATTGAAAAGTGCCTTGAGCAATCCGACTTTTCGTTTTCGATTATGTGTTATGTGGGTTTGGTAGGTCCTTGGTGAGTCGTATTTGTCTCTATGTGTATAGCCTTCTCCAGGGCTGCTCATAGTGGCACGGACTCGATTTCGGACTCCTTCACGGCTACTACTGGACCGCAATGCGGAAAGTGTAATACGTTCTGTTCACGATCGCACAGACCGCTTATGCGGGGTATGCGATGCGTTCTGTTGGACCTAGCTGACCATTACGATGTGTTATATGTTTTGATTTGTTTATGTGTTCGCATTCATATTTATGAAAAATTCAAGAAGTATTCAAGGAGTTTTGAAAAATGAGAAAAGTGAGATTATTATGAAAAGTTTGAAAATATGAAAAAAAATGGGTTTGAGGAAATTGTTTGAAAAATTATAAAGTTTGAAAAAATTAGCCTTTTGGCAAAAAGAGTATTAAAATGATTTGGTTTATTTATCGGTTTATAAATGTGTTATCCACGAGCTTTCGAGCTCTTCCCCTTTCATCCCCATCTCCGTGTTTCGAAAGGAGATCGGATGAAAGAATGTGAAGACATCAGTTTCGACATTTCAGTCAGTTAGATTTTGTGTAATTTGGATCTTTAGTATGAATATATTCATGACTTGAGATAAGTTTGGGAAAAATGTATTTGTGTATAAAGTTGAGAATTGTGAATGATTGTGAAATTTGTATATGAAATTATGGATAATTTGGGAATATATATGTATTATTGATATGGAATTTGATTGAATTATGAGTTTGGTATTGAATTGAGAATTATGGAAGTATTAGATTTAGGTTTGCGTTTCTTTGGTGTTGGATTCGGACGGGAGAGTCCGATGATTTTGAAATGTGTTTGGGATTATAGAAGTGTTTTGAACCCTTGCGAGTTTGGGTTAGGAAAAAGCGGTAGTTATCTTTAGAAAATTTTGATAAAAAATTGGGAAATAAAATGTAATTTGAGATTGGTATGGATTTATATAAGATTATGTATGATGTATGGATTGAAGATGAATTTTCTATGGGAAATTATATGGATGTGATTGAGGTAAGAAATGAGAATAAGAAGAAAAAAATTTATATCGATTTTGGAGCGTCTTAGGAATTCCCAACGCGATTCATTTCTGTTCTTTGCTTAGTCACGGATGTCGGAAAGTGTTTGATTTACATTGATTTGTTTGCTTACTTTGTTTTCTATCCGTATTCGATTTGCATTCGATTCGATCCCGCCGCTTATTCGCTCCGCTTTGTGATTCAGTATTCGATTATTTAAACTTCGCTATATTCGATTGAATCATTACGTTTGATTCGATTAGCATTTGCTTCCGCTTGCCTTTGCTTCCGCTTATTTACTTTCGGTTTTGTTCGCTCGCATTTCGCAATTTCGATCCGAAATTTCTGTCTCCTTTCGCTTCCGTTTCCATTGATTCCGTCATTCGTTCTTTTTGTTAAGTTTATTCGGTTGGGATCCGGTTCCCGGATCGGGTCCCAACAGTAACATTGTCACCGTCTGCAAAACGAACCTTGTCCTCAAGGTTCCATGATGAGTAGACAGCCCGAAATTCATCCGTTGGAACCCAAGATGCTTCAAATCTAAAGACCTTCCCATTGCACCAAGACCTGTGGCTCCAAAACTCCAGCCTTCATAATTTCTCGAGTTGCCAGAATGTGAGAGGGGATCCGATCAGTAACTGGGTTGTCCAGAAGTGGTAAAGGAATGCTCTAGCTTTCTAGATTTCCTTCACATTTCTTCAGAACAGAGACGTGGAATACGGGATGTAGTCGTGATGATTCAGGCAAGTCTAATTTGTAAGCAACGGAACCGATACGCTTCAGAACTTTAAAAGGGCCAAAGTATCTTTGGCTGAGTTTCTGGTTTCGATGGAGACGTAACGAGAGTTGTCGGCATGGTTGAAGCTTGACAAACAACCAATCCCCAACTTCGAAAGAAATGTCCCGCCTTTTCTTATCGGCCTGATTCTTCATTCTGGTTTGTGACCGTAGGAGGTTAGCCTTAAGTTGTTGAAGAATCATATCCCGCTGGGACAAATCATGATCAAGGGTGGATAACTTGGCAGTACCCGGTATGTATCGGATCAAGGTCGGTGGGTCGCGGCCGTATAAAGCTCGGAAAGGTGTCATGCCAGCGGAGCTATGGTATGCAGTATTGTACCAATACTCTGCCCAAGGAAGCAGCTGAACCCATGTGTGCGGAGACTCGGACACGAAACACCGGAGATACATTTCTAACACTTTGTTTACTGCCTCTGTCTGCCCATCGGTCTCGGGATGATAGGCTGAACTCAAAGCCCTAGTAGTCCCCTGCAATTTAGTGAACTCATCCCAGAAAATGCTCAAGAATAGAGGGTCAAGATCACTGATTATTTTTGTAGGAATGCCATGAAGTTTAACTATCCCATTCAAGAATACTTCAGTCAACTTTGCACTAGTAAAAGCGCCAGTAATGCTGAAGAAATGCGATAAATTTTGATAAACGGTCAACCACAACAAAGACAACTGCTTTACCGTAAGAAGGAGGAAGCCCGGTGATGAAGTCCATGCTGATTTCCTCGAATACTTGGGCTGGTAAGGGCAACGATTGTAGCAATCCGGCTGGTGACAGCTGGGAAGATTTCATGGTTTGACAGACCATGCATGTCCTTACGAACTGTTGCACATCTTTTCGAATAGTGGCCTAATAAAAATTTGCTGCGAGGCAGTGAAGGGTCCGCGTAACTCCAGCGTGTCCCCCTACCACTGAACAATGGAAATCCGTGAGTATCGCGTGTCGCAAATCTGGCAAGTCAGGTACAACCAAGTGGTGGCGAAAGAACAACAAGCCTTCATGGACAAGGTAATCCTTATACTGAGGATCCTTAGCAGCTACTCTCTCGTGGATGTATAATAATTCAGGGTTAGAAGTATTCAAAGTACGGAACTCCTCCAATCTACTGAACCTCTGAACTGATAATGTGAGAAAGCATCCTGTAGGAACTCGGGATAATGCGTCAGCCACAATATTCAGCTTACCAGGTTGATATAAAATTTCAAAATCGTACCCAACAAGTTTATATAGCCAGTGTTGTTGCTCCGGTGTCTGAATTGTCTGTGCCGTAAGGTTTTTTAAGGCTTTTTGATCCGTCACAATCGAAAACCTCCTGCCTAGCAGATATTGGCGTCATTTGCCAACTGCCTGAGTGATGGCAAACATTTCTCTATGGTATGCTGGTGCCCCTTGCATCAGGGGAGAAAGTTTATGGCTGTAAAATGCAATCGGTCGACCTCGTTGGAGTAACACAGCCTCGATGCCTGTCCCCGAGGCGTCGGTCTCAATAAAAAACGGAGCAGAAAAATCTGAAAGTGCCAACAGCGGTGCATTACTCAAAGCAGTTTTAAGCTGATCAAATGCTGATTGTGTCGCAGTGGACCAAGCAAATGCATCCTTCTTGAGAAGATCAGATAGAGGAGCTGCTATTTTAGCAAAGTTGTGTATGAAACGCCTGTAATAACTGGCGAGACCGAGAAATCCACGAACGCCCTTAACATTGATCGGAAGGGGCCAGTCACGAATAGTAGAGATTTTAGAAGGGTCAACTTTCAGGCCGTCCTCAGTGACCAAGTGGCCTAAGTACTCGATCTGAGTTTGTCCGAAGATGCATTTGCTCTCCTTAGCAACCAAGTGATTATCCCGTCAGGTTTCGAACACAAACCGGAGGTGTTGGAAATGCTCATCCTGTGATTTACTATAAACAAGAATATCGTCAAAAAATATGAGTACGAATTGACGAATGTAAGGTTTAAAGATACCGGTCATGGTTGCTTGGACTGTGGATGGAGCATTTGTAAGGCCAAAAGGCATTACGAGAAATTCGTAATGTCCTTCGTGGGTGCGAAAAGCTGTTTTAACAATGTCCTCGGGACGGACCCGAATTTGGTGAAAGCCGGCAAGCAAATCCAATTTAGAGAATACCTTAGCACCAAAGAGTTCATCAAAGAGTTCGTCGGCTGTCGGTATCGGAAACCGATCTCTAATAGTAATGGCATTGAGGGCACGGTAGTCGACGCAAAATCGCCAGGTACCATCCTTCTTTTTAACCAATAACACCGGAGATGAAAAAGGGCTAGTGCTTGGTCGGATTATGCCTTCCCGAAGCATCTCTATTACTTGCTTTTCTATTTCGTGTTTCTGGAAGTAAGGGTACCGATATGGCTTAACATGAATAGGAGTAGCATCAGAGGGTAAAAGAATGGCATGATCGGTGTCTCGGACCGGAGGCAACCCAGAAGCCTTAGTGAATACATGTCGAAATTACTGCAGCAGGGGTGCGAAGACAGAAGATGTTGTCGAAGATGTTTGATCAGGGTGGAATTGAATTTGCAGCCCAAAGAACTCATTCTGACTGACTTCATGGCTCCTCCTCAGAGAATGTAACTAAATAGGTTGTGGACTTTCACCTTTAATACCCGTCCAAGAAATAGTTTGAGTTCCCTAAACAAATTGGAAGGTGGAATCGGCATAGTTGGTGAGAACCGATCCAAGTGTGGCGAGCCAAGCCACACCAAGGACAACATCGGAGCCATGTAATGGTAAGATGTAGAAATCAGCTGTAATGGATGTGCCCTGTATCTGCAGATTAACATTGCGAGTTTTACCCTCGCTATGAATATTTTCCCCACTGCCCACAAGCACCGGGAACGAAATGGAGGGATCAACTTCTAATCCCAAGTAACGAGCAACCCTGCTCTGGATGAAATTGTGGGAGCTACCGCCGTCTAGCAAGACTTGTACCGGGTGACCCTGCAACAAACCCATGAAGCACAAGGTGGTAGGCGATACACTGTCGGACATGGCATTATAAAAGATCATGGTCGGAGCGGTAGGACCAGATGAAATGTCAGTTGTGCTGGAGGTAAGGGAAGGATCAGATTTGGTGTGTTCAGTGGCCGCCGGCTGGGAATCAGAAGGATGGGAAGATGGTTCGTCCACATCACTAGGGTAAGCATCATCCAGTAAAAACAACTGAGGCCTGTTACATTTGTGCCCACGAACGTAATTTTCATCATAATAGAAACAAAGGCCCTGTGCCTGTCTTCGTTGGACCTCGGCCTGGGTTAAGCGACGAGTTTGGATTGGGCTTGTGGAAACCGGTACTGGGTTAGGTTTCAGGGGACCCAAGGGAGGAGGTGTAGGAAAAAGTCCCGAGCCATGAGGTTTTCGGTCCCAATATGAAATACTCTTAAGGAGCAATTTACGATTTTCAGACAATTTGGCCTCCTGTAGGCGAGCTAAACTGATGGCATGGTTTAAAGAGGTAGGTCGGAAGGAGAGTACCTCATTTTTTATGTCAGTCCAAAGCTCGAAAATGAAGCAGTCCACAAAGAATGAAGAAGGAAGGTCGGTTGTCTGGTTAAAGATGGTCTCGAACCTGGACTGGTAGTCTTCGACAGTGGACGTTTGCTGTAATTTGGCGAGCAACCCCTGAGGCTCCTCCAGAGTTGTTAATTTAAAACGTTCAACAAGTGCTTTGGTGAAGTTAGCCCAGCAAGATAACTGACGATTGCACTTCATCCATTGATACCAACGCCTCGCTTTGCCCTCGAAATGAAAAACGACCATCGTAATGCGGACAGTATCCTCGGTTCTGTAGAATTCAAAGAATTCTTCGGCGTTGAAGATCCAAGATTCTGGGTCAGTGCCATCAAACTTAAAGAGGTCAACACGTGCAGCTTTGGGTTGGAAGGAAAAATCGGTATCTGTGGAGATGTTATCGGGAGGAGGGCGGCGGGTATGTAGTGGTTCATGGGTTGTGAATTTTTGTTTCAGAAGTTGCCCGATTTGAATGAGTTGTTTACCCATATCGTCCATTTGGTCCTTCATCAAAAGCATGGTTTCCTGTTGGGCCGAAACGGTGGATTGAAGGGAGTTCATGGCGGTTGATTGGGCGGCAACATCACCTTGGAGTTTGGTGATGGTGGTGTCGAGTTTGGCGAGACGGGTACTGTCAGCCATGGAGGAGAGGTCGAGAATGAAAGCACCAAAATGTGATGTTTGCAAATGACACAAGTGTAGGGGTTCAAAAGATATATTGATTATAGGACTTTTGCAGCAGTACAGCGGAGCAATTACAAGAATAAGCAGAAGAGGAGGATTTAGGATAGAAGAACTTCTGGTACTCAGTACTCAGACGGAAGGAAAGAAGGACGTGAGCCAAATCTATTCATTTCATACCCCCCACAATACTACCCCACCCTTATTTATAAAACTGCGCCTAACAGAATTGTAACCAATTTGGTATTTAGCTGCAAACATATTCCTTCAGTTTCGTAGGGACCTTCTTCTCACGTAACGGCCTGCTCATGTGAGTTGTGGCAATTGCTGACTCATTCCCAATAGCCACGTCAGATGATCCTTGGATCGTAACATTTTCTTGGGCTGGTGATGTGTCATTTTTATTCGATTCATACCCGTGTGTAGTTTATATTGTGTTGGGTGTTGATTTCTTGAATATGGATTCATCAGTCTGTTTATGATATATGCATTTCATTCCATTGGTTGTGCGTTTTCTTTAAAGAGATTTGTTGGAATCCTTCAAGTCCTTGTACCTAATAGGAAATAGCCAATATGTATATCTTTCAACTTGTTAGCTCCTAATTAATAGATATTTCAGTACTTAGTTTGTTACAACAAACCCTTGTAACACAGATATGAATTTGATCAGGCAATTCAATATCCGTTATGGTATCAGAGCCGAAGCCTAATGGCATCACATTTTTTTGATCAAAATCGAAACACGGACGCTGCTTTATTCCAAAGAAGGAACAAGCCACTTACGCTCTAGATTACTCAACAACAAAACCTCAACAATGACTCAAGAAAATAAATCAACCGCTACTACAACTGCTCTACCTCAAAACCTAGTCATGTTCGCCACGGGTTTCTCGTCTGATTTGAAGCTAATTGATGCAAACTTTCCTAGTTGGAGAGTACAAGTTAGCATCCTGCTCATCAGATTTAACGTAAAAGGTTACGTTGATGGAAAAATCCTTTGTCCAGCCACCATAGGACCTAAACTGCATCTATGGATTTGACAGGATCTGTTCGTTCTTCATGCCTTGATGACCACTGTTGCTCCAAATATCGCAACACTTCTTAGTTTTGTAACTTTGTTCATTCCTCTAAGGAGGCCTAGGAGGTCCTCGCGAAGACATATGCTGGAAAGTCTCGGTTGATACTCATGTCTCTCAAAGAAAGACTGATTTGTATTCGAAGGGGCAACAGAAACGTCTCCGAATATTTGAAGGAAGTTAAAGGAATTGCGGATGAAATCACTATTGTTAGTTCGCTGATTGATGATATGGATTTAGTAATCCACACTTTGAATGGTTTGTCTGTTGATTTCAAAGATTTTAGTGCTACGATTCGTGCTAGAGGGACTCTGATCTACTTTGATGATCTACAAGAAAAATTTGTTGATTTTGAGTGCCTTTTGGAACGATAGACAAGGCTAGAAGAAGTTGTGTAAGTGCCTTTTGTGCACGTCGCTAGGCTTCAATAAGCGCTATGATCACTCTAACTATAGCCCTACTTCGATTAGAACACCAGTACCTAAGGTTGCCTCCATGAGCCCTTTTGTCACGCCTAAAATGTCTGAGCAGGCAGAGCAGCAAGACGTCATTTGTCAATTCTTTGACAAGCCTCCTCAGACTTGTTGGTTGCTGCATATAGGAGGCCTGCCAAGCATCAAACCAGGACTACGCAATCAGTATAGCCCCCAAACCACGCTCCAGGTGCCTAAAATGTTCGAATAACAGGGCCATCTTCGCAATGCTAGTGGATCCTTGATTTCGAGGCAACTCATCATGTCACATATGACTTGAACAATCTGTCCATTCACTTACCATACGGAGGAACAGTGTCTGCAGTTGGAGATGGATACAAAGTTTCAGTCAAAAATATCGGTAGTTTCTCTCTTATCACTAAATCAAGCCAATTATCTTTGACAAAATTTTACATATGCCTAAAATTAACAAGAACCTTATTTCTGTTAAACGGTTGTGAACATGAAATAACATTTCCATTGAACATTTTCCCGATTATTTTCAGGTGAAGGATCTTCGGACATGGGCAGTGCTCCTTATAGGTTTATGCCACAATGGCCTCTATATATAACCTATGTCTCACCAACTCATTCCAATTGTGGCATCACCAACTCCTAAAGCACAGTCTGTGCCTCCTGAAAATTCATCTCCACCAAACCAACAGTACAATTCTTCATCACCAATGGTCACTTTCGGTGATCTTTGTCAGCTCTGACCAAATATAAAAATTTTCATACATTAAAACAAATTAATGTAGTAGCGGTAAGCGGATATCGTTCCCACGAGGAATTCCACGATTATGAAGATCACGAATTCAAACAACACAAATAATAAAAATGGGGGTTTTGTTACTTACTGAAAGAAGAATGAAAATCATAAAGGAAAAATTGCGAATTGAGGTAATAATCAAGACTGAAAAATCGATAGGAAAAATACCTTGGTTTCGGTCACCGAAGTTACCATGCTATTTTGGATCCTTGACAAACATTCTAATTATTAACGAACATTCATTGAAAGAATTTTCTATCAATAATATTGGCTAGAAACATGTATCCTAGCAACCTTATTAAACAACAATCTAGATACGATCATAGATTAATTGCATAATAGCATTAAGAATCAATGACAAGTGATAACATGTACGACATGAAATCAATCAAGTGGGTAATTTCTTAGGATTTTCCGACTCTAACGTAGGGGTTAATCTGGTTGCTACTTATGGTTACCAAAATTGAGCGTCGATTTTGTTAACCTAGCGATTAAATCCATTAATCCCTAGTTGCGCACCTAGAAACTAACGAATCCAATTAAAAAGATTAATCTGAAATTACCCAATGAACGTTAATAAACATGAAGAAGATTCAGACATCTCACCACAATAGCATGGAACTCGGATTCCTCAACCAAGATAAGGAAATTAGTTAATCATACTTGAATGGAAAACACAAGAAATAATAAAAAGAACAATCTCCATAACTGGTCTTTAATAACAGAATCAGAAACAAAAGAGCAATTGTGCAGAAATTTTAAGAACAAGAAAGCAGAAAAATAATCTCTCCAAAAAGGTAGTATGCGATAGTCTCCAATTTTAATATGCGATCTTCTCTCTAAAACTCTGGAAAAACTAAAAAAAATGTTGTCTGCCGCCACCACTTGGATCCTTCAGAAAAGAAGAATGTTTTTCCACTCTAAACCTAGTCCCCCCACTCTCATCCACGTCAGCCACCTTCTTTTCAATTCCCCCTTTCCATATCTTTTTCTTTTTGTTTTTATTAGATTCTATCTCCCTTAGATCATCTTCAATTGTGAGCGGGAACTTCTTAAAAAGGGGTCCACAGAATCTTGGCGATTGTGTTCTAATTGGAGATAAATTCTTGAAGTCTGCAGATTTGGAATTCTGTCCTTGGGCGTGCCCACGCCTAATCTTTAAATTTCACCAGACTGGAATTTTCGCACTTCTTGCCATATTTTTCCTCTTTTTGATCCTTCTTCGTCTTTACGGCATTGAAAACCATCTGTGGACATTTAACAATTAATTCTATCAATTTATGAACACAATTTCCACAAATCAACCACAATTAAGTCCACAAATATGCATTATAATTGACTTAACACTTTCGATCATATGTCACCACCATTGTCACCACCACCACTACAAGACCAACCAACCAATACTTATCCTATGGTCACTCGATCCAAAAATAACATCTATAAACCCAAAACCTTCACCGTTACCTAACACCATATACCAAACATTGAGGAACCTCGTACCATTAGCCAAGTCTTGAAAATACCACAATGGGGCACTTCCCCTTTTTCGGAATATGATGCTTTTGATACGCAATGGCACATGGACACTTGTACCTGCAACAGAAGCTCAAAATATGATTGGTTTTATGTGGATTTTTCTCACGAAAAAGAATCTAGATGGATCAGTGTCTCATTATAGGCCCCAACTTGTAGCATAAGGATACAGTCAGTGCCTAGGGATTGACTACAAAGAAACTTTCTCCCCTGTAATGAAACACCATAAGATCAAAACCATTTTATCTCTGACCTTGGCAAATTCTTAGGCCTTACATCAAAAGGATGTTAATAACGCATTCCTACAAGGTCGGCTCAGTGAAACTGTATATATGCAACAACCATCGGGTTTTGTCAATCAAGAGCACCCAAATTATTGCAAACTAAGCAAAGCCATATACGGGCTCGAGCAAGCTCCACGAGTCTGGTACTAAGAACTCTGCTCATTCCTACTTCTGTATAGTTTTATTATGAACACTTGGTGATGCTGTCGCCTGCAACCAAATATAAAAGAAATCACTTCCGTTAAAACAATTTAATGTAGTAGCGGTAAGCGGATATCGTTCCCACGAAGAATATTTAACGGTAAAGGTTAGCTAGTTTAAACGACAAAAATAAAAGGGAGGTTTTGTCGCGGCAATAATAAAAATAAATGAGAAAATCACAAATCAAAAGCAATAATTAAATCTGAAAAAAATCAATAAGAAAATACCTTGATTTTGGGTCACCGATATTACCATGCTATTATGGATCCTCAACATAAAATTGCAATTATTAATAAACATTCATTGGGGGAAAATCTCTCTTAAGTGTAATGACTAGAAACATGTATTCTAGCAATCTTATTAAACAATAACCTAGATACGATCATAGGTAAATTGAATAATAGCATTAAGAACCAATGACAAGTGATAAACATGTACGACATGCAATCAATCAAACGAATATTTTCTCAGAATTTTCCAACTCTAACGTAGAGAAGTTAATCCTAATTGCTACTTATGATTACCGAAACTGAATGTCATATTTCGTTAATCTAGTGGTTGAATCAATTAATCTCTAATAGCGCTCCTAGAAACCAACAAATCCAATTAGAAAGAAAAGATCTGAAAATATTCAATGTTCATTAACAATCATGAAAAACATCCAAATAATCTCACCAAAATAACATGTAACATGGATCCCTAAACCAAGATAAGAAAATTTAACTACTCATACTTGAATTGAAATCAAAGAAAATAACAAAAGAAATAGTCTCCATAACTGGTCCTTAATTAAAATAACGAAAACTCATAATTGATCCTCTGCAGAAAACGTAAAATAAGAATGAAAGAAAAGTGCAGCAGCCAAAAGACCTAACCTAAACCTAAACCTAAACCTACGATAGCCTCCTAATTTAGCTTAGCTCCCCCTCCTCTAACCCTAATATGTATATATATATATATACACGGCAATCATCCCCTTCTCCTATTTGATGTGAAACTCCTCTTTATCTTCTCTTGATTTTGTCTAGATTAGGTAGTCTTCTAATTTATGTGGAAGTCTTCTTGAAATGAGGGCAAGAGGATCTTGAAAGATTGTGTTTTAATTGGAAACCAATTCTGAAAAATCTGCAGATTTAAAATTCTGTCCTTAGGCGTGCCCACGCCTAATCTCTGAATTTCGGCCAGATTGGGGGATTTCGAATTTCTTTCTTTCTTTTACGCTTTTTTGGTCCTTTTTCGTGCTTAGAGTGTTGAAAACCATCTGTAAATAATTATATAATAATTCCATTTAATTCGGATAATAATTCCAACACATCGACAACAATTATGCCCAAAATATATGCAATTAAAATGACTTAACAAATTCCCCCACACCGAACCTTTGCTCGCCCTCGAGTAACACATCAAATCATTAAACTCAATCAATTCATCCTTCAGAAATCAAGTGTATACAATCCATCAACTTGGGCTAGTAAGACTCAATTTGCAACACATATCATAATTACCTTTCACCAATGCAAATAAGCAAAGTCAAAATAGTACACCTTTGTTCAAAAGCAAACATGAAATCAAAGTGAATTCTTCTCACGGATTGCGCTCTTACATTCAAGTGTTTGCGGGTAAAGTGTTTCACTCACATCTCACTCTAACATGTTGCACTACCATAGGCTTGCAGTTTCACCAATTCGCTTTCATTCAAATCACATAGCCTAATAGATCATGAGGACTTTATCAAGGGTTGTAATGGGGCTAGGTTCACAGGTGAGGTAAAAAGATGACAAAGGTTTCATCACAAGCTTTCACAAAGCATCAAGTAAAAGGGATACATAATTTCAGATTCTGAGCTAAACATATGACATAAAAGACAACTCATACTCTTTTTCTTCCTCTGAATTTTTTTCTCTCTTTCTTTCTTTTTTCTTTTTTTCTTTTGATTTTTTGATTTTTTTCCATTTTTCTTTTCTTTTTTCTTTTTTTTGAATAACGCTAAAAACAAGGGAAACAATAAACACATGAGTAAAAGCACCTATAAAATTATCTCAGAACACAATGTAACACAAAAGTCCCAATTTATCTAATGCTTCATTCAACTTGTGATAAGGGGAAAGGCTAATGGGGTCTTTGGGTTTTAATGCGAGGTGATTAATTGAAAAACAAGGATAAGGTTCAAAAGTGTTTACAAAGGGCAATTGAATAGGTGGGTCAATTTTTAGACTAATGGTGTAAATCAAAGAAGGCCTTAATCACTTCTATAGCCCATGTGAGCAAACAAATTCAAACCGGTTCCATGCAAGTTCTGAAGACAACATAAATAGAGGAGCATCACACAATTCAAAGAAATAATATGACATAAAGATGATGCCATTTAGGCTCAAATTTCGCTCACAGGTTGATGTTAAGAATTTACCTTTATTTCACACTTTACCTCATCACTTAAATGTCAAAATTTTGACCAAGTCTATAAGATCAGCTATTGCAATTAAGAATTCACCTTTATTTCACACTTTACCTCATCACTTAAATGTCAAAATTTTGACCAAGTCTATAAGATCAGCTATTGCAATTAATCAATATGTTCCATCTTAAAACTTACTTTGCCCAATTTAATTTCATGCATGTCCTCAATCTCATCCAAACTAATATGACCAAGTGTTATGGCTCAGCATGCAACTCCAAACAAAAATCGCCAAAATAGCCGCAATAATCCAAAAATATTCGCAAAAAAGCCAAAATTTTTGCCACATCAAAAGTCTAAAGTTCCTCCCCCACACCTAAACCAACATTGTCCCCAATGTTAAAGAAGCATAAAAATTAAAGGAAAAGAGTTAAAGAAAGCTTCTCTATTGACGAAGTGCACAATCAAGGAATCGCAAATTTGCGGTGGAGAAAAGTCAGCCTCAAATTGGATGGGTGTAGGAAGCCTTGGAGAGTGACTTTTCTTCTTGGGCATTGCTCCAATCAGTTGAAGATACCTGCAAAACAGATACGTTGCGTAGATAAGGCAGCAGGCGTGAGAAGCAAAAAAAAATCAATGGAAGGCAGCTCTTTAATTTGTCACATGACCGCAATTAGCTACAGCAATAAAGACTTGAATCAGCTAAAAGAGACAGCAATTAAATCAAACGAAAAATCACGCAAAAGTCAAGTGAGGCACAAGCGACGACGTTGCAAGGAAAAATTGTAAAATCAATTGGATAGGGGGCCCATTGAATTAGCAGTGTCAGAGATTAAATTGTGAGTAGAGGAGAGGAGTTGCATTAATTGCAAATTAAAACGCAGCGCACAAGGTGGGCACAGATGCAGGAATAAACGTGGCAACAATTAGAGGTCCCATGAATTAGCTACAGGAGTTCACATAGCCACGCACGCCATAGGGCTAAGAGAAAAACAAGCAACAAGGGACAGCACAACAACGCCTACAATAGAAATAAAATCAAGCATAAAATCAATTAGCTGAGGGGAGTGCGGGGTAAGAGAACGATGCATAGGCGCAGGCGCAACATCAACAGCGCTAAACTGGAGCGCAAGAGGAGATAAGGAAGTGACGCTGCACAAGGGTTGGAGGCGCAAAGAAAAAGAAAACCTTTGAAAAAAGTTTGGGGAAAAAATTAGGGGGGCGGTAAACGAAAACTTTCAAAAAAAATTTAAAAGAAAGAGAAAAAAATCAAAATTAAAATTGCAGAATAGAAAATATTAAATTAAATTCCTAATTAAACTGAAATAAAAATGAAAGAAAATTGCTAACAAAACACATAAAAGAAAAGGATACGAATGGGGTGCCTCCTATTAAGCGCTTATCGAAGGTCATAAGCTGGAACCTTGGCATATGTTCATCATCCATTATCAAATGGGTGCTTGAGTCCAACAGGAAACATGTTCAAACTTTGTGAGGGGCCTGGAACAACTTCCCTTGAATGCTGCTCCTTGTCAGCATGATGCTCTATGACTTCTAATGAGTGGAACTTTATCGCTTCACCGTCATACTCTAATGTCCACTCGTCTTTTCGGGCATCGCCCTTCTCACACTAGGATGGTCTCTGTAAAGGTAACACCAATGGTTGTGGAGACTCAACATCCTGCTTGTTACCTTCGGTCTTCAACTTGCTCGCCCACAGCTCTCCTAAAAAATGTACTCCTTGCGGCTCTTCCTGTTCTTCTTCTTCTTGTACCTGTAAATAACTAGGAAAAGGAAACGAAATTTGGTTAGCGATAACATGAACTGCATCACTTACCGTAGGAGGTTGCACATCCTCCATCTTTTCTTGAACTGTAATCTCTTCCTCTTCTAGCTCTGCTTGTTCTTCCATCTTTGCCTTGAAAAATTGACTTGGATAATCTTTGGGATTGATTTCCGGTTGTGCTGGAAAATTTTCAAAACTTTATGACTCCGTTCGATTAACGACAGCTACAATTTGACTTAGCTGGTTTTTCAAATTCTTTTGTTGATTTTCCAAATTTCGAATGCTTGCTTCCGTAGTTCGAATACTTGCTTCCGTAGTCCACTGAAACGTCAAAGTATTCGTGGTTAGAGTTTGTAACATATCTTTCAAAGAAGACTTACCTTCGGCATTTGATGTCATATTCGAATTTTGATGAGGCATGTACGGTTGTCTAAACTATTGGAATTGAAGAGTCCTCATCTCCAAAATCATTATGATCTCCTCCAAAGACATCTCATTAGCTTGTGGTAGTGACGGTGGAGGTGGAGGTTTGAAGTAGGACTGCTCTTCATAATAGCTCGGTGGAGAAGTGAATCCGTACTTTGTATCCTGCAAAAAGGAACATGTACAAAAAGAATAACTAAAAAATGAGCAAACTTCACATACCTTAGCTTGTTGGTCATCTCTCGGTACTTGCACGGCTAAGGGTGTGAAATCTACCACTTGATGGTCAAATCTAGAAGTCGCAACAGATGAAAACTCAGTATCATAAAAAGGATAATATGAATAATCAGAATTAAAAGCATACTGATAGTGAGTCATGCCTCTAAAAGATCAAAAAATCAGAAAGAGTTGTGAAACTGAAACAAACAAAAGTCAAAGTAACCAAACGCAACGAAACCAAAAACAAAAACAAAAACAAAAACATTACTAACAAAAATCGTTAAAAAATTCCCCGACAACGACGCCAAATTTGGTGATGCTGTCACCTGCAACCAAATATAAAAGAAATCACTTCCGTTAAAACAATTTAATGTAGTAACGGTAAACGAATATCATTCCCACGAGGAATATTTAACGGTAAAGGTTAGCTAGTTTAAACGACGAAAATAAAAAGGGGGTTTTATCACGACAATAATAAAAATAAATGAGAAAATCACAAATCAAAAGCAATAATTAAATATGAAAAAATCAATGAGAAAATACCTTGATTTTGGGTCACCGATATTACCATGCTATTATGGATCCTCAACATAAAATTGCAATTATTAATAAACATTCATTGGGGAAAAATCTCTCTTAAGTGCAATGACTAGAAACATGTATTCTAGCAATCTTATTAAACAATAACCTAGATACGATCATAGGTAAATTGAATAATAGCATTAAGAACCAATGACAAGTGATAAACATGTACGGCATGCAATCAATCAAGCGAATATTTTCTCAGAATTTTCCGACTCTAACGTAGAGAAGTTAATCCTAATTGTTACTTATGATTACTGAAACTGAACGTCATATTTCGTTAATCTAGCGGTTGAATCAATTAATCTCTAATAGCGCTCCTAGAAACCAACAAATCCAATTAGAAAGAATAGATCTAAAAATATTCAATGTTTATTAATAATCATGAAAAACATCCAAATAATCTCACCAAAATAACATGTAACATGGATCCCTAAACCAAGATAAGAAAATTTAACTACTCATACTTGAATTGAAATCAAAGAAAATAACAAAAGAAATAGTCTCCATAACTGGTCCTTAATGAAAATAACGAAAACTCCTAATTGATCCTCGGCAGAAAACGTAAAACAAGAATGAAAGAAAAGTGTAGCAGCCAAAAGACCTAACCTAAACCTAAACCTAAACCAACAATAGCCTCCTAATTTAGCTTAGCTCCCCCTCTTCTAACCCTAATATGTTTATATATATACACAACAATCATCCCCTTCTCCTATTTGATGTGAATCTCCGCTTTATCTTCTCTTGATTTTGTTTAAATTAGGTAGTCTTCTAATTTATGTAGAAGTCTTCTTGAAAAGAGGGCAAGAGGATCTTGAAAGATTGTGTTTTAATTGGAAACCAATTCTGGAAAATCTGCATATTTAAAATTCTGTCCTTAGGCGTGCCTACGCCTAATCTTTGAATTTCGGCCAGATTGGGGATTTCAAATTTCTTTCTTTCTTTTGCTCCTTTTTGGTCCTTTTTTGTCCTTAGAGTGTTGAAAACCATCTGTAAACAATTATAGAACAATTCCATTTAATTCGGATAATAATTCCAACACATCAACAACAATTATGCCCAAAATATATGCAATTAAAATGACTTAACAACACTTGTGATTCCTCTCTTTTTATATACTAATGTGGTGGTGTGATCATATACTTCTTGATATATGTGGATAATTTATTACTAATTGACAACTCAACAACAGAGCTTCAAAGATTCATTGCAGATATCTCCAATACATTTATACTGAAAAACATAGGGACTCCATGTTTTCTCAACATTGAACTCATACCAAATGTTAATGGTCTATTCCTATGCTACATTCATGATCTACTCATCAAATTCAAAATGGCAGATTGTAATATGTGCACCACCTCTATTTGTACATCGGGCACACTGAAACTTGATGATGGTTCAACCACAACGGATGTGTCTCTTTATCGAAGCATCTTAAGAGCTCTACAATATGTAATCATGACCAGACTAGATCTTAGCTTTGCGGTTAATAAATTGTGACAGTATATGCATAAACTGACTGAACTTTACTTTCAGCAATTAAAGCGAACTCTTCGATATCTCAAACATACACATGACTATGGTCTTCAACTCCATTAACGAAACATTTTCGACTTCAAGCATTCAGTGATGCTGATTGGGGAGGAGATGTTGACACCAAAACATCTTCATGTGCATGTGTAAACGAATAAGAAGAGGAAAGGGGCCAGTGTTATCAAAATCAAATAAAGCTTCATAGTTGTACCTAGTTTCTCCTTACGCGATGACGTATTGGAGATTGTACTTTTATGTGTGTAAATAGAAGAAAAAGAAGAAGAAATCCAATGTGTCTATTTCTGTTTTAACTCAATTTGTTGTTGAATAAAAATCTTAATTAATTATATTAATTATGATATTTATATAAAATAATCTTAATTAATTTTCGAACAAACTTACTAATTTTAATTTCATTAATATAAGCTTATGTATCATAAAATTTTAAAACATATAATAAAAGGTTATAATATCAAAACTTAATAAAAATTGAAGATTAAGTAACTCTATATAAAAGTGTTTGTATTTTATCTATTTTTATAATCAATGTAGAATAGCTGAGTTTCCGTTTATTTAAAATTATATAATTTTAAAGATAATAAACATTTTAAAAATAATTTAAATTATAAAAGTCTCTATCCTTTACGCTAACTATATGTTTAAATAAACAATGATACAATATATTTTAAATATTTATCAATTCAAGTTTTCGAGTCCTTTTTAATTACTTAAGCGATAGTAAATTAAAAGTGAAAATATGGTCAATTATTTGAAAAATGAATCAATAATAGAGCTAGAAAATGACAAGAAACACTTTCTTTAATAGACTGACTTGACCCCGTGGACTTGCAAGTTGCTAGTCTTTGGCTGCTTTGCAAGTATTTGTCTGAATTCAATAATATTTTGTATATTACTTCGGAAATTAAGTAATTAGTTATTGGGTTAATAAGTTTAGTTACTAAAATTAATTAGTTTTAAATAATATTTAAGGTTAAATTACATATATGGGTCCCATATTTTGTAACACTAATTTGATTTAAATATTTTAATTTAATTACACCGATCATAATTTACTGACAACTATATTAAAATTAAGATATTATAAATATATGCCTTATTATTTGTAATTTGACAAAAAGATCTCATCGTATTTTTTTATTTTTTATTAATTTAGGGTTGAATTTAAATGTTTGTTTAATGATAGAATTTAATTACTTATTGTTAATTTGTCATCAAAGGTAGTCCTCAGGGTTAAATATGCTACTTTTGCCTTCTTTTAATCCACCTTTGTCTTCAAATAAACGGTTTTTAGCCTTTAGGGTAATTGAGTTGGTGGAGCAGAGGTCTTATGTTTGAATCTTTTCTACTTACGTTCTTTCAGTTAAATATGTCATACAAGATTTATTTAATGTGAAATCCTCAATTGACATGAATTATAAAGAGTAGCAATTACTCCGTTAAAAAGAAAAGTGTTTCTGTCCTCTGAAATTGCTTTAAAGATTCCAATTTTCCAAACTTTTTACATTTTTTATTGCACAATTCATGACTTTACTCCATTGGTGGACAGCTCAGGTGTAACTTCAATTATTCTTGGAGTGATGAGAGTGTTTGTACTTTACATGATGTCATTGGTAATGACTTCACCGTCTTATAAAGTAAAGATAAAGAGTAAGACATTCATTTGATTAAAAAATTGTTATAATTATTGTAAAATTGCATTTTTAAAAAATTCACTCTCTTAAAATTTATTTTAAATATTTATAAAATACACAATATAAAAATATATGAACCATTCAAATATTAATAATATACTAACCTAATTTAAATTCTAGATTTGACCTGAATAATTAAAATTGATAAAATTAATAATTCATGATAATTAAACTCGTTTAGATCAATTTTAAAAATTACGTTGACTATCACGTATTTTAAAGATTATAAAATTATTAATAATTTAAAGAGAAATCACGTATATTTACTTTAATTATATACAAAATGACTTCACTACGTGGCAGATTATTAGTAATATTTGTGTTAAATGAGTTTTATTTTATTAAATTTTATTTTATTATTTAATGAATCCCGAGCATAATAAATACGTCACCTGAGATGGTCTTTGCTAAGTAAGTCCTCACTTATACAGACAACGATGGGTTGTTTTGATCCAACTTCTGAGCTAGTTCTGCTTTGCCTTCTGTTCTTGCTCTTGCTGCTAGAAACTGGCAAAGCTTTCTCAGACCAAAAAGAACCCTTCCAAACTTACATCATTCACTTGGATCATTCCCAAAAGCCTGATTCCTTCTCAACACACCATGAATGGCATCGGTCAATCCTGACTTCATTGTCGAACCCCCCTCCTCATGATGATGATAACGACGCTGTCCTCTATTCTTATGAACATGTCTTGCATGGCTTCAGTGCCAGGCTCACCAAGTCTCAGCTCGCCGAAATTCAGAACTCTCCTGCTCATATTGCCACTCATAAGGACTCCTTCGTCAAGCTAGCCACCACCCACAGCCCTCAGTTTCTCGGGTTGAACCACAAGAACGGCCTGTGGCCAACTGCTTCTTACGGTGCAGGTGCGATCATCGGAGTTGTCGACACAGGAGTTTGGCCGGAGAGTGAGAGCTTTAAAGATGATGATATGCCTCCTGTCCCTGAAAGATGGAAGGGTAAGTGCGAGAGTGGTGAGTCGTTTAGTCCATCGTTGTGCAACAGGAAGCTGATCGGAGCTCGAACTTTCTCCAAAGGGCTTGTCAGCGACGGATCCAAAGTCCTACCGGAGGTGGATTACGACTCTGCAAGAGATCTAGATGGACACGGTACACATGTTTCTTCAACAGCCGCCGGAAATTACGTGAACGGCGTAAGTTACTTCGGTTATGCTCTAGGTAAGGCCAGAGGTGTAGCTCCTCGTGCACATATAGCTTCGTACAAGGTTATTCATGCGACGAGCTCATCCGATCAAGGCGGTACAACCGTCGACATTCTTGCCGCCATTGATGCAGCAATCACTGATGGAGTTGATATATTGTCAATGTCTATAGGTGGTGAACCTGATGATTACTTTAACGATCCCATGGCTATTGGCTCTCTGAAAGCAATCGAGAAAGGGATTTTCGTGGTCGCTGCAGCTGGAAATAATAATGATTTGTTGACAAGTCCTTTCAACAGAGCTCAAAATGGAGCGCCATGGATCACCACTGTCGGAGCAGCCACCATTGATCGGAGCTTCGAAGCCGTATTGAAACTGAAAAATGGCAATACTGTCAAAGGAATATCTTACTTCCCACAGAGCATTTTCATCTCCAACACTTCCTTGTACTTTGGAAGAAGTAGCGAAGCTGAATCAACATGCTTCCCTGGCTCGCTCAATCCTAGTGAAGCTCACAGAAAGATAGTGGTCTGTAACGTGAGCTTAACCATCTCCATGAAAGACCAAGAGAAAGAGCTTGTAAGAGTAGGTGCAGAGGCAGGCATATTCGTTTTAGAAGAGATAGGCTTTACAGTTCCAAGCAAGTTCTACACCATTCCCACCATGATGGTGCCTGCGTCAAGCTTGGAGGATTTGGTTGGAGAACAGAAGGTGAAAAGCTTGAAGTTCGTGACAACTGAATATCACACTAAACCAGCTCCTGAAGTTGCGGAATTCTCATTAAGAGGGCCAAATCCAGTTAGTCCAAATATCTTAAAACCTGACATTGTCGCTCCTGGAGTGGACATTCTTGCAGCGACAGTCCCTACTGTTCCGGTAACAAATCTGGGAAGGTACGGTCTGAGCACGGACTATACTATAATGTCAGGCACATCAATGGCGACACCCCACGTCGCCGGAGTTGCGGCCATGCTTAAAAATGTCCATCCTGGATGGAGCCCAGCGGCGATCCGATCAGCTATCATGACCACTTCTTATGTTATAGATAACACCGGCAAATTTCTTCTAGATCAGGCGACGAAAATCTTCGCCACTCCTCTGGCTTATGGAGCTGGTCATATCGACCCGAACAAAGCCATAGATCCTGGACTAGTCTATGACCTGAGCTTCGACGATTATGTTGGCTTTTTGTGTGGATTAGGGTACAGTAAAAAGGAAATGGAGAAAGCCATCGGCAAGCGACATTGGAATTGTCAGCGAGGAAAAGAACAAGATCTGAACTACCCTTCTTTCATGGTGAACTTTTCCGGCGAGCAACATTCCTCGGCTGTAAAAAAGTTCAGGAGAGTCGTGACAAATGTGGGAAATGATTCGTCTGTTTACCATGCAACTACAGAATACCGAGTTCCAGGATTCAGTATCGTAGTTGAACCAACAACTTTGTCCTTTACTCACAAGTACCAGAAGCTGTGCTTTTCAATGGAGATAAAACTGGACGAAGAAGTTTTAAGTGAACATGGAAAAGAGTTTTATGGTGTTCTTAAATGGACTGATCAACATAACCATGTTGTGTCAAGTCCTGTGGAGATTCTAAAGCCTTAGCTGATCGGAAACGCCACACCAGTGAACTTACGATGAAGAATAAAGTTCTTTTGTTGATTTGTCTGCACTTGGGTTTGAGTTTTGTGAATCTACTGTTTGTTTTCCAAATTGCAAAAGTAACAGTGTTTGCTCTACTAAGCAATGAGTCTGTCTGTCAATATTTTTCAATGAAAATACGTTTTCATTGAGTTCAAAAATCTATGTAATAATTAATAACTTAAATGAAATTTGCATACCTAACAGCAAAGATAAACAAATCATTTTTATAGGTTAGCAAAATCTAAATAATCCAACTAAAAATAAGTAAGTTCTAAAATAATATTTGACTATGGATTTGACTATAAGCAAAGGAATAACGAAAATAACTATTAAAACATATAAAAAGTTAAATAATATTA
This sequence comes from Erythroxylum novogranatense, assembly GCA_029891385.1. NCBI lineage: Eukaryota > Viridiplantae > Streptophyta > Magnoliopsida > Malpighiales > Erythroxylaceae > Erythroxylum > Erythroxylum novogranatense. Next base: position 75,806,602 of record CM057224.1, read on the forward strand.
TATAAATTTTAAAATAAATATTTAAATTGAGTATATTGAAAGAAAATTATACACGAAGCACAAGATTAATTTCATGATTAATCTGCACAAATAATTAACCCTAGAATTGCAACATACTACATACAATAATTGGATTGATAAATACCTGGAAATTGCAGAAACATTGAATCCATTATTGTTTTCTGTGAAACGACGTGATAAAGATGCAGAGGATTTGCTACTGCTATTCCCAATCCTTAATCAGCAAAAGATACATACAGTTTCAATGGGGCAACTGTATTTAAAGGTGGGCTAGCAGTAGGGCCTCCTGTGCTTTATAATACATGGGTCAAGCCTACCCATCATAGCAAGCCCATGAATACAGGCCCAATGACACGTTAAAAGAGAATTACAATTGACATCTAATTAATCGGGTTTGTACAAATTAATTTCAATTATGCTAGTCCTGATAATGATAAAATTCTATCATTCTCCCACTTGGACAAGATAACCAAAATCATTAAACAACATAAACGGATCCCAGATTAATATAACAATATGTGGCCACATAAGATGTCAAAGTAAGTCAACAATCTCTCAATCATAAGTCCAAATGAGGTTACAAGTATCTCAACAATATAGAAATCGGACCGATAGAATCTGATAGCATATATGCAAGATACCCATACCTCGATGACTTAAACAAAATGTGTCATAAGGAAATGCACACAAAATGATAATCCGTTTGTGCAATTCCAAACAAAATGGCCCAAGCATCTACTCAAGATGCCAATTGAGATTTGACAAAATATCTCAGAACAACAAGATGAGACTTGATACAAAATGTCTCCAAAAAAATGACATATATATACAAACATTTAAATATATCTGCATAAATCTCAACAAAGTATATGACAACAACAATAATAGCAACAATTATCATAAAATTCTTTATCTTGAATAACAAAATACAATGTTGCTATCAAAAATAACATAAAAGACAGACTCCCACTAATCCAAGGCATCAAAAGATCTAAATAGACCCATACGGGTTACATGATTCACAAAAGCCTTAACAGTCATGCCTTTGGTTAGAGGATCTGCCACCATAAGGTTGGTGGGTATATGCTCTATATGAGTCTGAAACTCCTTAACTTTCTCTCTAACAAACATATACTTTGTATCAAAATGCTTCGAACGCCTGGAGTTCTTGTATATTTGAGAGAAGCCCACCACAGCAGAGTTATCACAATATATGGTTAGAGGTCTAGAAACACTCTCCACAAGATGAAGCTCAGAAATGAAATTCCTCAACCATATTGCCTGTCGGGTAGCTTCATAACAAACCACATACTTTACCTCCATAGTTGAAGTTGCTGTAAATGTTTGTTTAACACTTTTCCAAGATACAGCTCCTCCAGCAAGCATAAATATATATCCTGATGTGGATTTGTGATCATCAGGGTAGCCACCATAATCAGAATCAGAATAACCTGTCACCTCAAGGTGATCAGACATCCTGTAAGTGAGCATGTAATCTTTAGTCCTTGTAGGTACCTCAGAACTCGTTTCACAGCTTGCCAATGACCCACACCAGGATTGCTCAAGTATCTCCCAAGTACACCAACAACAAAAGCAATATCAGGACGTGTACAAACTTGAGCATACATAAGACTGCCAACAGCAGAAGCATATGAAACCTTTGCCATCTCTAACTTATCTTTATCATTTTGAGGACACTGGCTATTCGAGAGTTTATTACCCTTTTGAATGGGTGCACTGCAATGATTACAAGTCTTCATGTTGAATCTATTCAAAACCCTTTCTATATATCTTTTCTGAGACAAACCAAGAACACCACGAGATCTATCACGATGAATTTCAATGCCCAGAACAAAAGAAGCATCACCAAGATCTTTCATATCAAAATGAGCTGTCAACATTTGTTTAGTCTCAGAAAGAAAATCCACATCATTACTGGCTAAAAGAATGTCATCAACATATAAGACAAGAATAATGAATTTTCTCCCACTATTCTTCAAGTAAATGCATTGATCAACAACATTTTCCTTGAAGCCAAGAGAGGAAACAATTTGACCAAACTTCAAATACCATTGTCTGGAGGCTTGTTTCAGCCCATAAATGGATTTTTCTCAATTTGCATACCATATGTTCCTTACCTTTCTCAACAAAACCAGCAGGCTGATTCATGAACACATCTTCATACAAATCACCATTCAGAAAAGCAGTTTTCACATCCATTTGATGGAGCTCCAAATCAAAATGAGCAACTAAAGCCATCACTATACGTAATGAATCTTTAGTAGAAACCGGGGAAAAGGTCTCTTTATAATTTATACCTTCCCTCTGGTTATATCCCTTTGCAACAAGTCTGGCTTTATACCTTTCTATCTCACCTCTAGCATCACATTTAGTTTTAAAGACCCATTTACACCCAACAGTCTTACAACCACTGGGTAATTCTACCAAATCCCAAACGCCATTCATACTCATAAAAGCCAACTCATCTTCCATAGCTGCCAACCATTGTGAACTACGAGAACAAGAAATGGCATCCTGAAAAGAAATAGGATCTGAGTCTTCAATTAAATTGAATTCATGCTCCTCCAAGTAAATATAATAGTCTCGAAATTTAGAAGACTCAGTAGGTTTAGGAATCCTTTCGGATCTCCTAGGTGGAACTACAACCACATCTGGGACTTCATAATCAATGTCAACCTGTTGAGAAATTTCAACATCATTTCCTGAATCAACAACATCATCAAGAATCAGAGGAGTCTGAATCTCCTCAGGATGAAAAACAATAGGTATAGGAACAATAACACGATCCTCTCTAAAATCAACAACACGAGACTTATGCTTTTCATTATATTCCATGTCCCCTTCAAAATAGACAGCCCGATCTGATTCAATGACTCTAGTAGTGTGATTGGGACAATAAAATCTTGAACCTCTTGAGCCAGTACAATAACCAATAAAGTAACCTGAAACAGTTCTAGGATCAAGTTTCTTCAACTGAGGATTATAAATCCTCATCTCAGCCTTACAGCCCCAAACACGGAAATGCTTCAAACTAGGCTTCTTTCCTGATATCAGTTCAAAAGGAGTCTTTGGTACATAATTACTAGGCACATGATTCAGAACATAAACAGCAGCCCTCAAAGCATCTCCCCACAAAAACTCTGGTAAGGTGAAGTGACTAAGCATGCACCTAACCATCTCCATAAGAGTACGATTTTGCCTCTCTGCAATCCCATTTTGTTGAGGAGTGCCAGGCATGGTATATTGTGCCTCAATTCCACAATCCTGCAAGTATCTAGCAAAAGGACCAGGGTTTCTTCCAGTTTCATCATACCGACCATAATATTCACCACCTCTATCAGATCTTACACATTTAATCTGCTTCCCAAGTTGCAATTCAACAATATTTTTTAGTGACTTAAAAGCATCCAAGGATTCAGATTTCTCACGTAACAATTCAATCCATCCATACCGCGAAAAATCATCAATGAAGGTGATAAAGTACCTATAACCTCCCATGGAAATAGGAGTAATGGGTCCACAGATGTCTGTGTGAATTATCTGTAATGGTTCCTCCTTCCTGATCATTTTCTCTTTTCTTACTTTAGCTGTAAACTTCCCCTTTAAGCAATCAACACAAGTGTCAAAATCAGAGAAGTCCAAATCATGCAGAATAGTTTCCTTAATCAATCTCTCCATTATCTCCTTAGAGATATATCCTAACCGTTTATGCCACAACATAGAAGTTTTTTCAGCAGCTCTCTCACGTTTCTTTCCAACAACAGCATTAACATTATCATGCAGTCGATCAAAACGAGAAGAATTAGCAATCAGCATAAACAATCCATCACGCATAATTGCAGAACCAACAACAACAGAATCATAGTATAAAACAATTCCATTATTGATTATATGGAAATTGTATCCACAACTGTGTAAAACAGAAACTGAAATCAAATTCCTTTTCATAGAAGGCACATAAACAGCATCTTTCAAAACCAAATTATGTCCACTACTCAACTTCAAGGAAACTACTCCTATGTGCTCAACATTAACACTAGATCCATCTCCTAGTTGCACCATCACCTCCCCTTTATTTGGTTTTCGCCTGCTTTTGAACTCCTGCAATGAGTTCGTTACATGAATAGTGGCACCAAAGTCTCAACCACCATGAATTAGGAGGAACATCAACCGATTTGATTCAAAAGCAGACAAGATTTGAGGAACACCACCCACACCATCATACTTGGTCTTAGACAATAAAGACAAGTAATTAGACTTTTCAGTCTTATCAAACTTCTGAAATTTTTCACCAACAGCCTTGAGATAATCTTTGGCATTATCAGTTTCTGTGATGCTCTCTTTAATGTTATTTTCCATTGTGTACTTGATAGTCATCAAGCAAACCTTATTAGCACGAACCCATTTATCATATTTAGCCCTATCTGCAGCGGAAGACTCAACAGTGGGTTGTGCAGACTCATCCTCAGTGAGAGCAACATCAACATTAGAAACCGCCAAAAAAAGATTTAAAGATTCAAGCCAGTCTTCATAATTGGTCCCATTCAGCTTAATCAAAGAATTCAAAGCTGGAAATTGATACAAAGCAATGAGATTTAGCAAATGTATCAAAAACTAGCATAATTGGGCAAACAACACAGCTAGGTTCTCATGCAATTGCAATTCTGCCTAAGGGTCTCGAATTACAACACAGATCACCCAGAACATTAAACTATGCCCTAAAGCTAATATCGATAGGATATTGAAAACTTTAAAGACATAATTCAATGAATTAAATAAAACATTAGAAACCACATTGATAAAGACAAACCGATAGGGTAAGTGCATCATTAACATAGCATCTAATGTATGCCCAATAACAACATCACAACAACAATTTGTAATAATTGGTCTCACGATAGGCGAGCTCACAATTACACAAAATGAATGAAAATAGTCCAATAACATTCCCCAAAATTGATCCCATAGGTTCAATTAGCACCATAATTGCAAAAATAACCATAATTAATCATATAATATAACATTATATGCATAAACGACATCAAAAATTAATTTTGGTGGACAACTATATAACTCTGAGAGTACACAATACCCCACAAGTCCAAATAATACTAGGAATAAGTACAAAAATTTTCAAGGAAAAATTCGGAGAGTACAGTATATTTTTATTAATTTTAAAATTCTGGAAAAATGAAAATAAAAATTATAACATTCCAAAAATTTTATAAAAATTACCATAAAATAGTATTGGGCAAGGGAAGCATGTAGGAAAAAATTTGGAGAAAAATGGCCACCATAAGCCACCACACGCTCCCACACGGGCCACCAGTGCGCGTGGGTGAGTGTCTGGCGGGTCGGACTTCATCTTCTCCGCCCGCCAGACTGGTATCTGGGTCGCGCGACCTGGTTCGGATAAACCTCCATATCTTCCTTATTTTTGATCCGTTTTCAACGAAATTTACGTCATTGGATTCAGAATTCATAGATCTATCAAATCCCTCTATCAATTTCGTGAAAAAACCTACTGTGTATGGTTCGAAAAATCGATGTGGTTCCAAAAAAACGAAAGAGAAACGTGAATGGTTCGGTTCTTTGGGTTTTAAAAACAACACCTACCGCATTCTCTAACACCAAACCGAAGCGTGGCAACAATAACAAAAACGATTTCACAAAACATAATCAGCAAAATTGAAAACAAAAAAGAAACCCCAAATTCCATGAAATATGAACCCGAAAATTACACCGTAATAGCAGTCACAATTAGGGTTAACCTGTCTTTGATACCAATTGAAAGAAAATTATACACGAAATACAAGATTAATTTCATGATTAATCTACACAAATAATTAACCCTAGAATTGCAACATACTACATACAATAATTGGATTGATAAATACCTGGAAATTGCGGAAACATTGAATCCATTATTGTTTTCTGTGAAACGACGTGATAGAGATGCAGAGGATTTGCTACTGCTATTCCCAATCCTTAATCAGCAAAAGACACATACAGTTTCAATGGGGCAACTGTATTTAAAGGTGGGCTAGCAGTAGGGTCTCCTGTGCTTTATAATACATGGGTCAAGCCTACCCATCATAGCAAGCCCATGAACACAGGCCCAATGACACGTTAAAAGAGAATTACAATTGACATCTAATTAATCGGGATTTGTACAAATTAATTTCAATTATGCTAGTCCACAATAATGATAAAATTCTATCATATATAGTTAAATACATAAATAGTTAAATATGAAAATTTACTTAAAAAGCTTTTGTTTAGAAGCTTCAAATTTAAGATTTTTAAAAAGCTGTATTGTGGCTAAAAAAAGTCATATCTATTAAAGAAATATTTTCTTATTTTACAGTCAAATACCTATTAAAAAACTTTTATGATGAAGAAAAGTACTTATTAGCTTCCTAAAACTCATCCAAACAAGCACTAAGTGTATAAATAAGAAAGTTTTGATTGAGTATGATCTCTTTAAATAAGAGATAAAACAAAATTAATTAATGATTAAAATAACTTAATCAGTTCGTTTACTTGTAAAATTTTGAATATATATTAAATAAATTATTAAATAGTAAAATTTGAACTATAATAAAAAATTTTAAGAAAAACTCAAGCCTCCTCTAGGTCATAAGACTTT